>CATQJA010000740.1:0-83465 GCA_958295435.1 Mesorhabditis spiculigera
CATTGAAATCAATTTTTGGTACTTCTCGACAGTAAACCCTTGGTGTTTTGACCAGTAGGTTCTTTCCCCGCACGCACGAATTTTGACTTCCGAGCTTCTTTAAAGATCCCGAAAGCAACACCTGAAAACCCTCGATTGGTGTTCCTATCCTTTACAATGATGTCTTGTTTTTCTATGCGTTCTGTCTCTCGCCCGGTCCACGACGCGTTTTCAGATGTTCTGGCTCCGCAACAATAAACTAAATTCTTTAACGAAATCATAAAAAGCAGAAAATATTCGCAAGTACATGGACTTATTGTTAGTTAAAATAACGGTAGGCTTTTGATCACAAAACGGCGCGCTTTTGACCATCATTATTAGCGGATTTGCTGCCAACGCAAGAGTTCTAGCCAGTTCACCGCCGTCGCCCCACATACGAATCAACTATAGTTTTGCAAAATACGCTGATTTACGGCCAGATAGTTGTAACTTGCCTCTTTTTGTCCCGTCTTCCAAACGCTATTTTTATAGATGCGACTCGATTTCCTGAATTGCGAAAAATGCAAGCAGCCGTTCAAGGCGCAGTTTAAGAATTCGAGGTCGCCAATGCTTTACGGCGACATTATTTGTTGCCGTCGTTGCTCGAAAGGCCATGGTTATCCCGCCAAATATATTATCGATATCCTCAAGCAACCTGGGTTATTTCTGGACAAGACTGGATTGATGGTTGTCGGTAAGTTATTACCATCTTTTGATTGTCCGTCCGTGAGCTCCCGTACACCGCGTCCTAGTACTGTAGCGTACTATCAGAGGACAATTTGAGAACATGCAAGTGGTTCGAAAAAGTACACTTACGAAAATCTGCCTTTCGCAAAAAATTTGTCTTTAAGGGCGGCCCAAGTAGCGTTTCCTTAAATGGCTTTCGAAGCTGCCAAAGCTTTTTTGGGGTTGCCAAAAAAAGCGAAACCAAGAATTGTGATTTTTGCTGCACGCCCTTTCAGAAATTCAAACAGTTTCACAAAAATCCTTTGAAATGCAAAAAAGTTACGGAATTTCGAATAACGGATAAAGCATCTCGCCTCAGACTCAGAGCTTTAGATCCTACCCTATAAGCGAGAAAAGTATGTTTGTTTTCTGTACAGCCGATTTCTCGGCCGTCAGGCCGAATTTCGAGCTGATTTTTGGCATGCAGGTGGAGAAACACATTTGTCAGTGATGCATTTTTTTGTTTTACGAAATTCCTTCATTTAACGATTTTATAAGCAAAAAAGTGAAAAATTCTTAACAAAATGGGTTTCTGCCGCGTTTTCCGGAAGTTTTCTCAGCGCCTAGAGGGAATTGGGGCCTCATTTTTGGAGGGTAGATGGGAAAAGTAGTTCCCCAGATACATTTTTCGGATTTTGCAAAATTTTTTAAAATAAAGTTTTTATAAGGATTTTTCTGGAAGGTCCTTAATAAATCGTGTCACGGGCGGTGGTGTCCAGGGGATATCTCAATACACCTCGCGATTTTGGACCTGTATTTTTGACCACTTATGCATTCAATGGCGAGGATCACGCGCATCTTATTATTTTCACAAAATTCGACTAGCTTCCACCTCAAAAGTTGAATTTTGTAAAGTGGCCTGAAGGGCTGCCTGTCGAAGGTGCTGGGGCCCATTCCTTTTAGCACAGCTCGGTTCCGCCCCCAGGATAAGAAGAGGTCTTTACCGCTGCCCGTTCCAATCTCCCCCTGTGGTGTAGTGGATCAAGGCCGGGGCTAAGGCGTTGAAAATCGCGGGTTCGGATCCGCGCGAAATTTAGCTTTTTGCTTTTTTGTAGTTCAGCAACAAAACATATTTCTAGGCTTTCCGTGTGCGCGATTTAGGCCTGGCCTTCGCTCTAGCGCCGCAGGTCCAAGAAAAGGTTCTTGGTCCAGGATCTCGCGCCGCAGGCCAAAGATGGGTCCTTTACCCAGGCTCTAGCGCCGCAGGCCAAAGAAAAGGTCCTTGAAACACACTCTCGCGCCGCAGGCTAAATCCGGGAGAAAAAGCAGTAGCTAGCGCCGCAGGCTCAAAGATTAGCGCAACGCTGGCTCGGGCGCCGCAGGCCAAAGAATGGTCTGACCCAGGGCAACCCGTATTTAGCGCCCTTTCGCGCCCCTTCACACCCTCCTGTAAATAACGCCCCCTGTATTTCGCGCGCTCCTGATGAACGCCCTCCTGTAAATAACGCCCCGCAAACGAGCTTTTCCTCGTAACAACGCCCTTTCGTGGTCATTTGGAGGGCGTTCAATACAGAAGGGCGTTAAATACAGGGGGCGTTATTTACAGGGGGCGCGAAATACAGGAGGGCGCGAAAGGGCGTGAAGGGGCGTTAAATACGAGTTGCCCTGACTCAGGTTATTGCGCCGCAGGCTAAAAAGAAGCTATTCAAATTCATGGTTCCTGGACGGGGTCCAGTGGAAAACGGCCGCGAAGCGGTCTTTTTCCACTGGTAGATGAATAAATCGTAAAAATTGGTCATGTCTGCGGGCGGCTAAGGGGGGGGGGGGGTGAGGGTTGGGGACACCCTGTATAACGTCTTGACCATGCAGAATTATCTTCGTTTTTAGGTCCATTGAAACCACTTACCTGCCCTGACTGTAAAGAAGTGATAAACAACACACATCTCGTGCGACGCATCATCAAATGTCGCCACTGGAGTCTCCTTTGGTGGACGGCGAAGGAAGGGCAGAAATATGCCGATTTGTGCGGTTGCGAGAAAAGCAATTGGCCTCGGCAGCGATCTTGCGTATGCCCGCATTGCTCGTACCGCAGTGAAGCGCACCACGTATCTCGAAAAGATCGTATAATCAACAAATTCAACGAATTTATCAACCAGAAACAACCGTACTTGCAAAGAATTATGGACGGCAGTATCGTGCTCACGAGCTGTCAGGGTTGTGAGAGTCAAATCGTGGCTAGTCAGGAACCATCCGATTTAGACTCTGGAGAGTTATTCTGCCGGGAATGCCACGAGGAGCGTGCACTTGAGAAAAAATGCGGAGCTTGCAGCTATAAGGTGGCTGATCACCGTTTGCCATGCCCGGAGCTTCGGAAGATGCAACAGCGGAATGAAAAACTGAATAGTGTCACCAAAACCCTGCGAGCCAAGCGCAAACAATTAGATAAAGAAAACCAGTCGTGTGTAGAGTGCGAGGAGCTACATCCGATTTTCGACTTATTCGCTTGCAAGTGCAGCGGGTTCAAGAAGGCGCTTTGTGGAAAGTGCTCGGTTCGCAAACATAATGCCCATTTCGTGCAGGAATACTTCCCCTTTGAGTTGGTCCGGATGGAAGAGCGCACTTCCCAGGATATGGGTGAACAGCTTGATGGATTGCGAAAGATGGTGATGTATATACACGAGAAGATCGAGAAAAATACGAAGCGCTTGATTGGTCATTCCATCAATTGTGCAACGGTATTTTTTTTGTTTTAATGTGCCGGTTGGAACCATCAGAAGGCCATAATTTAATCGTTAGATCAAATCGATAAAATATTGATAAAATAAAATAATGAAATTGATAAATGCGCGTTGGCGCTCTCCACAAATAAAATATAAAGGAGCACGTGACTCGACTTGAAAGGGTTATTGTGAATAAATAAAAATGTTTCAGCTCATCTGCGTCCAGCAGGCCTATACGAACGGCGTGATGCTCAGCGATACATTGAGGGATACTGCCAACCAGTATGAGAAGCACTTTGAAGAATATCTGCCACATGCTCGCATCTACAATGAGCGTATCGTCGACCTGGAAGAAGAGTTGGAGCATAGCCTCAAGAAACTGAACGTGCGCGAGCCCGATCTCTGTGGGATTAAAGAACGGGACTTGTAAATATAATCTTTCCAATCTTCTTCCAATAAATTGCAATCTGTCGCTTTTTTTTTGACATTGTCAAAAGACCTATGCGATGCTGGCATTATGAAAAGTCGGTGGAGAGCACCTGAACTCATGTCGAGTGTCGACGAACGATGCTAACGTCTGTACTAATTCTAACCGATACACCCGGCCACGTCAGGCCATGTTGGCTCCCATCAATTTTAATGTCTTTACCTTGCGAGGAGGTGTTTCAAAACGCTACGGTAACTTTCGGATTCTAGCTTTTGTGATCGAGTTACTGCAAAAATTGTCGCGATTTGTTTATTAGGCTTTTCGAAGGAGTTGCGCCTCCAGATGTATGGTGAATGCAGGCCGCGAGGCCCCCTACCCGAGGATATTTTTCGGCAGAAATTGCTTTGGAAGATAGCCTATTCAAATCATTCAAGCGTTTCCGCGTTTGGCACGTTCATTCGGGGGTTACAGCGAAGGAATTCGAACGAACTTCAAAGGTCCAAAATCTGCATTTTTCTATTTTAAGAGTTTCCCTTCCAGGTATAGGGTGTCTCATTATGCCTACCAATTAAAACTCAAGTTAGACACCCAGCCGTCAATGGTCGCACGCCATGAAAAAGAGCGGCTGACTTTGAAAACAAGTTCGAGGCATACTTTGAGGATTCCCGGATTTATAACCAAGCATAGGTCCGTTTAGTTGACGATGCCCGTTTACAAGACATTCAAGAAACTTTTTCTTTGCCCCTACCATCCCCTAATTGGGTAGCAGAATATGATCTTGATGATTGTTAGAAGGTCGAGCATTTCGCCGCCGTCTCGATTCGTTCGTGGTAATCTCAACTGGCCTTACTCCGTTCATCTATTTAATGTATCCCAACCTTCCCCGTTATTTGTTCCAGTATCCAACTGCCTGCCGGTCGATAAATATTTAAATTTCGCTGAAAGTACGCACTTCAGGTCATTCAAGCAACCCCCAAATTACCAGGACAACCAGATTTACAAACATCGCGTTGAGTTCAGTATTTCTTGTTCATGTTAATGCTTATATAGGAGAAGCTCGACGATTAGAACGTGCTAGAGAATTTTGTCGCGATTATTGAGCCTCAAAAACTATCCTTTTCTGTTATGCTTGTGCTCGGTTTGGGCCCTGCTGAGAGGATGGATTCGCTGACGAGACGAAAAGACCTTTCTGGCCTCTCACCGTATCCGCACTCCCTTGCCGATGGCCGCCAGCCCGATGCAAAAAAACTTCGCCTCGTTCCGGAAAGTACGCAGCTGTACTGTTTAGTTCCCTTTTTTCAACCTCATTTATCTTATTCAGCTTTATCCCTTGATTTTTATTGCCTATTTTGAGGGTATATTTAAGTTTCTGAAATGAAACTTCGGCTACCGTTTACTTTACCCCTCACCCACAACCGGAAAGTTTGGTTATAACCTTTTTATGTACATTTTTTGGGCTGTAATTAAAATTCTTAATGTTTTTTTCAGCGCTCTATCGAATGGCGTTGCAAAAATCCCGAAAAAATAAGCGAAAATACCAAAAACTTTGAGACCCTGCGGCTTTGGGGGGTGGTGGTTAAAGTCAGACATGGCAAAACGGCCGCCGCGGCCGGCCGGAAGCCGCATGCAAATTTTTTTCACGGTCGAAGCCGGCCGCAAGCCGCAAAAAATACCCACGGCCGCAGCCGGGCCGGGCCGTAAAAACGACCAAGCCGGCCGCGGCTGGCCGCGGCCGGTGCAATAGACTAGGCGTTTCCTTTTTCCTTATGAGAAATCATGCAAATTAGTAAAATGCAACTACAGATCCTAAAAATAGGTCATTATTTTGTGCAGAGTAATGGCCGCGGCCGGCCGCGGCCGGCTAGACTATCCTTGGAGACGGCCGCGGTGGCCGGGATTTATGGTAATTTCATATGCGTCCGGCCGCGGTCACTTGCCATGTTTGGTTGAAGTAAACTCTTACCAAATTCTTCTGATTTCTTTTTGTCCGACCAATTGTACAACGGAGTGGGCGTTGATAAAAAAGAAAATGATGAATAAAAGATAAGCCAACATCTTAGTTCGCAAATGATTAACGCTGAGTTACCAATACAATAGGATCTTGCTGTTCTTGGCTCAAGTCTAGGAAACCCCCCCCCCCAGCCGACTTTTCAACTTTTCTACCTTCCTTATTTTTATTTTTCGCTACTTTTTTCGACTGAACTGCAATCTAGTCTTACTAATTAGCCTACGGCGAACATTTTGGTATACTTTAGAGCTCGCTAGCACAGAGGGGGGCCGAGATACAAAAGTTGGTGCCGGCTGGGGGGGGGGTTTCTAGACTCTTACCCTGTTCTTAAATCCTGCTTTTTCCAGAATATAATCACTTTACATATCGCTCGATCCTTCTTCTTGACGAGCAAAGTTACAGAGATGCTGCTCGAGTGCTTCCACTGCCCAAAATGCGCACGGCCATTTCAGAAGCTGGCACCGCGGAGGGATTTTATCGAGGCCTGCTATCGTTGCCAATGTGGCCACGAATTGGAGGGCTTACGGTAATTATTGCTGAATTGGGAGCGGCAGCAGAGAAGTAGTTTTCTCAATTTCAATTGCCACCCGTTCTTCAACATGAAAAAAAAACAAATTTAGTTTGGAGCGCTTGCACCCACTTCTCGAACAACCCAACGTAAAGCGGACGCGGCATGGTTGGGTTGCACTCGGTCCTCTGAAGGAGCTCACTTGTGATGACTGTCTGGCCCCTCTAGACTGTCCCCCGGAGATTAATAGATGCTGTCGTCGACGACTTCTTTGCAAAAAATGCTCTGGCGCAATCACGGTAGGTGGATTGGATATGAATAGGAAATAATAACCGATCCTGGCTACAAGAGCTTTGGCTTTCAGTGCGTTGAAACCAGTTCTCACCACGTGTGGTCCGTGGACGTATCGGTGCTCCACAGCTACAATTATTGGGTAAAGACAGTCCGCGAGACCCTTGAAAAACTTGCCGCCTACTGGGAGCCGGGCCTTGCTCAAAGGCCTACCTGCTCGCGATGCCAGAAGCGACTAGGACCCGCGAGGGACCGGCTGGTTGTGGCGTGCTCAAGCGTCTACTGTCCGGATTGTTACTACGAAACGGATATGAAAAAAGAGTGTCATCTTTGCGAGCTTCCCTTCTCAATGCATGTCTATCTGAGCCAAGCGCTTTCCAACCCAGACAGCGGAAAAGAGAAAAACCCTCGGGTGAAAAAGGAAACCACGAAGGAAAAAATATCGGCGAATTTATGTGAAGAAACTACCGAGAAAAACCTTCTTGAGGCGGAAGATAAGGGCGAGCTTTTGAAGCTAGAAAAACCATCGATAGAATCCACGGAAGACTTGATGACACCATGCCGAGGATGCGGCGAAGAATCTCTAGCGTCGAAGATGTTTTCATGCGCCAATTGCAATAATTCGATCCTCTGTGGCACATGCTCGGTTCGTCAGCATCGAACTCACGAGTTGGTGGATGTTGGCTCGGAGAAGTTGAAGAAACTTGAGCAGCAAACCATGGAAGCAGTGGAGCAGCAGTATGATGGACTGAAGGGCATGGTCATACACATCCACGAGAAAATCGCGGAAAATATGAAACGTTTGGCCGAGGAGGCGGTCGAGAATTCGAAGGTTGGTCGAGGTTTCATGTCGTTAGGGGCAGACGTATGTAAAAATATGATTCTGATTCGTTAGCGGGGGGGGGATGCTTAATGTAGTAAGTTTTTCAATATTTCATATTTTGGGTTTCATGTCGTTAGGGAGTGTCGTCAGACCTAAGTAAAACAAACACGTTCTGGTCCGGTAGCGGGGGTGGGGGGCGTTTCTCTGAAGGGCGGGGGGGGGGGGTTTAATGACGTAGATTCTTCACAATTTCATTACTTTCGGAGACTGCATTATTGCCACCTCATATAGCATCAAAAATGTGTTAAGGATTTCAACCCTCGGTCAAAAACACAATAATTTAAGAAGGGTATAATAAAGGCAAAAAAGCCTTGTAAATTGGGTTGGGGCGCCATTTTTCCGGAATTTCGCTGTTTTTCGCCATTTTGTGAATGCTATTTGAACTAAGAGCATCACAAATAATATTAAGTTTATTATATACAACTCAAAGTAGTGCAATTCAAGATAAGAGAAGCTATTAACAGAAAATGTCCCCCCCCCCCCCGATAACGAACAAGAGACAAAAATATATAGGGTTTCCAGAAATTTTCTGGATTCAAGAAAGACATTTTTTGTTCTTAGAAAAAATAGGGTTAACCTAGAAGTTTAGAGTAAATTTAGAAAGAAAGTTGTTGGTAGGAAAATCAGAATAACTACTTATTTTAGATGATCTCCGAGCAAAACGTTTATGCCGATGGTCTCTCGATCAGCGACACTTTGAGAGAAAAAGCGGACGCTTTCGAGAGACACTTTGAGGTAAGAGCGTCTTAGCTCTAGTAGTATGAGAGGTATTCGAGAGCTCTAAAGACATCTCAAAAAGCCCTAATTCCAGGAATACCTGCCTCTCGCCAGAATCTACAACGAAAAGTTGACGGACCTCGTCGATGAAAATCAAGCGCTGATCCGCCAATTCAAAAAGGGTCTCGCCATTGCTGAGAGCCCGGAAAAGAAGGAAGAGGCGGAAGCGTCTACCCGGTCTGATGGGGATCCGCACGACAGCTCTCAGACCAAGAAACGTAAAAGAAATTTGAGGAAAACGTGAATAACGCTGTCCATCAAATTGCATAACCTGACTTTTTTCAGCTAAATAAACGAATTTTAAGAACTTTTGCGTCCTGAAAGATATTTCAAATAAGCAATTTTTAGCATTCCACTGTGCCTAAAATTCGTTGACGTTGCATTTCTGCGCAAGTCCGCTAGTGTTGGCAAACACATTCATCGTTAATGTTTGGTAAATGGCAGGTCATGGTGCCGCCTGCGTCGCGGCCCCGCCAACTTAATTTCGATCAGGGCAGATGCCAAAGAATTTGAAACATTCCTGCGAAAAATAGCTCCTCAGGCCATAATTTTTCATAAAGACAACCAGCGCCCAAAACCCGCTTCGCGGGCCTTGGGCGCTGGAATGAGAAATTTGACTTTCCGATAGCTTGGGTCCTTCGGCTCCTCCCTTCCTCCGACCACACCCGCGCGTGCAACTTTCAAGAATGAGGAAATTTGTATTTTTTGGAATTATGCAAAGTAGCCCTCCCTGGCGCCGGACACACACACACACAGAGATACACTCCAAAATTATATCAGGTTGGAAAGAAAGTAATGGCACAAAATCTTTAAACCGCTGTAAAAACCCGCAGGAACGTCCGATTTGAAAGTTTGATATATGGTTTGGTAGACCTTCGGATGCTCTATCACGAGACGACGCTCAAAACACCCAAAAACTAATGTGCGCGAAAATACAGGCCTCAGAAGTTTCACGGAAAATTAGGTGAAAGCTTCTAAGCGAGATATCTCTGCATACAGACATTTGCTGACGATACCTTTAACACCAATCGATAGCCCTCGAGGAGTAGATATCGACAGATGTTGAGATCATCAGAATCGGACACTGGATGGCCGAGATATGACCCCTAGAAATTTGGTCCACCTGTTAGAACTTTTCTCGAAATCCGATACATTTTGGCCTGCGCGAGCCAAAAACTGCTGCGTTTGCTTCAGCTCCCGAACCAAAATCCAGAAAATGTATTGATTTTGGAAGGCCCATATCTCGGCCATCCAGTGTCCGATTTTGATGATCTCAACATCTATCGGTATCTACTCCTCAAGGGCTATCGATTGGTGTTAAAGGTATCGTATGCAAATGCCTGTATGCAGAGATATCTCGCTTAGAAGCTTTCACCTAATTTTCCGTGAAACTTCTGAGGCCTGTATTTTCGCGTACATTAGTTTTTGGGTGTTTTGAGGGTCGGCTCGGGATAGAGCATCCCAATATCTACCAAACCATATATCAAACTTTCAAATCGGACGTTCCTGCGGGTTTTTACAGCGGTTTAAAGATCTTGTGCCATTACTTTCTTGCCAACCTGATATAAGGTAGGACCAGCGCCCAAAACCCGCTTCGCGGGCCTTGGGCGCTGGAATGCGGCCTATGCATGAAAAGTTTGACTTTCTGATAGCTCGGGTCCTGCGGACCCCCCCCCGCCCCGACCACACGCGCGAGTGCAACTGGCCAGAATGAGAAAGTTTGTATTTTTTCGCATTATGCAAATTAGCCTTCAGGTACCCCCAAAAATCAATAAAACCGCCTTTAACTTTGTAAACTTGTATTTTATCGAAATTCTGAAAACGCCATCGGAAACAGAAGGGTCGATTCCCCCGGGTGACGGAGAATTAGGGCATTTTATGCACGGGAAGGCCCTCAAATCGGGCCTCGAAAGTGACATCCACACACACACACATACACTCCAAAATTATATAAGATAGGATAGGATAAAGACAATAGTTAGATTAAGTATGCACGAGATTTTAGGATACTTATGGTTTGCATATACAGGGCGTCCAAAAAAATCGACCCCCCTCGGGCAGAAAAATTCGATCAAACGAAAATAAACTATTTCCGCGAACATAACGAAGAAAATAGGACGAATCAATCTTTTAGCAGGAAGTTCTTGCCTAACGGATTGAAAGAAACTTGTTCATTTGGGAAATTAAGTAATTAGTCTTACAATTTTTGGGAAACCAAAGCTATTTGCGCTACCTCGAGGGGCTAATTAGCTTATTACCCTCGACTGGAACTTGCTGCTCGTCTCATGATCAAAAGGGGCCGTGATTGTCGGGCTTTGCAGTTTTTGGCAGAAACGTTTCCATGGTTTCGAGCAAAAGAGAGGCGTTTATGGCCCTCTGCAAACTGTTTACTCAAAGGTTTCCCGATTCCGATTTTTTTTTAATCTCGAGCTCAATTCCGTATTTAGTATTTAATAGCTATGGCGCATATGACCACTCTTAACAAAAAGCCCTAACTTTTCAATGTGTGGCCCCGTATTCCATGGATAAGTTGATCCTAAAATTTGATATTCCAATAAATAAATTTTTGCGAATTTGTCTCGCATGATACGCTAAAATCACAAGCGCATAGAAATTCTAGTCGCTAGGGTTGGAAACAAGCAAGCTGTTATTTCGCGCATCGTGCAGTTCAGCGATTCGTAATCCTTTTTGCCGCGGATTATGGGACAGGAAAATTCTAATATGGGTTCCGCGCGCGGTGTTCCCGTTTATTCACAATCGGCACACAGTTTGGACAATTGTACGGTTATTCACCGGTTTTTTTTCTAAAAGTTGTAGCTTGAAAAGATGCTGTTTTTGGCTAGACCTTACTTCATCCCACCCCCATTTAAAATCTTAAAAGAAAAAAATCTGAAAATAAAATTTTTGGCAAGTCATGCAGTTCGCGGCCCCTTTTCCGACAGAGATGCTTTTATTCTTGTAAAATGGCAATATCTTCATAGTTTCCTCAACTTAATTTTTGAGTGGCCAATTAAGTACTCCGGGACTGCCGTGGTTGGTCCTGAGAATTGAAGTTATATTTCCACATTCCTAGTGGGCGCTGAAATAATACAGAGCTGTCAATTATTTAATTTTTAGCTTGTAATCTTAGGTTATTAACAAGGCTCGGCTAAAGATCCAGAATTCTCAACTATGACATTAATGTGCGAACGTGCCAAAAATTTCTCCACGTAGGCATTCAGGCATATACAGGGAGTCTCATAAAAAACTCCCTCGGCATTGACCCCCTCTTTCCGATCGGGCTGAAATTTTCAGGAGTAGTGCGGAAGACCAAACTATATATAACGTGCTGGGTTAGAGAGCTCTAGGTGGCCGGATGCGCGAAAAAACGCGATAAAACCTCCTCAAGCAATTAAGCAACAATTGGACCATCAGACCCATGGCACACATCACAATGGGGGTGGCGCAATGGATGGAGAAGCCATTGAACTTGTCCTTGGCAAAGCATGAGCTCTCTTTTGTTATAACGTTAAATTGTTGAAAACGCGATCGCTTTACTAACAAAAGCTTTGGGTTTTGTGTACCAATTTCGGAGGCAAATGAGCCTGAGCTTAGCCAAAGAATAGTGTTTTTCGCTATTTTTGCGTTTTCTGCGTCTCCTGCTACTTAGAGCTTTCTAACCTAGCACGTAATGTAGTTGTTGGTCTTCCGCACCACTCCTGAACATTACAGCTCGTCCAAATGCCGGGGCTTATGAGACACCCTGTAGGCAGATGTCTAGGGTCAGCGCACAGACATTTTTGAATTGATCGAATCTGGCCTGATGATCCTGGCCTTGGTAGCCCTCTGCCAACCCGCCCCCAGCCCGAAGTTCCCAATGGTTTTTCGCTCTTGCTTTTCTATATTACATTGTTTTGGGGATTTGGTATCATAATCTCGCATTTTCATAATCTCGCATTTTCATAATCTCGCATTTTCATAATCTCGCATTTTCATAATCTCGCATTTTCATAATCTCGCATTTTCATAATCTCGCATTTTCATAATCTCGCATTTTCAGAATCTCGCATCTTCAGAATCTCACAATTCCCATAGACTAGCTGCATTTCTGCACTGCACTCGGAATTTGGAAGTTTCTGGAAACGTTGGGCGGTTTCCAGGAAGGCATCGACAACCGTCTAATCGAGGCACAGCAATAGGGCATGAAGCAGACACCATTGCCAGTCGATTACCAAGCGCAGCGTGGCCTCGACGAGGCGTACGACGCATATGGCCATCTCCAATTCCTTTAATTAGTGGCCCAGACATTCGATTAATTTGTTGGGATCCGCCTACCCTGTGATCAATCATCATTCATCGAATTCTTGGAACTCTTGGAAAGCCCTTGGAAAAGTTGCGAGACTGAAAATGCGATATTCTGAAAATGCGAGATTATGATAATGCGAGATCCTGAAAATGCGAGATTCTGAAAGCTTCCCTGTTTTGGGATGTAAATAAAACTGATCGTATATTTTTTGATGCTCAATCGGATGGCGTGGCCAAAATCCCCGACACAATAGTGGAATTCTCGAAGACTTTCGGAAACTTCCGGCTGTGCGAGTGTACTGTAAATTCTAGCCCTGTTTTTCCAGATGCTACTCGACTTCCTGAATTGCGAACAATGCAATCATCCCTTCAAGGCAAATTACAAAAGCCCGCAGACGCCGATGCTTTACGGAGATATTGTGTGTTGCCGCCGCTGTTCGAAAGGAAATGGATATCCTGCAAAATATGTTGTCGACATCCTCAAACAGCCGGGATTGTTGCGACACAAAACTGGATGGATGGTTATCGGTTTGTATTTATGAGCTGATAGAGTTGAATTCCGGTCACTTCGCCTAAATCCGTTTCGCCTAAACCCGTTTCGCCTAAACCCGTTTCGCCTAAAACCCGTTTCGCCTAAATCCCGTTTCGCCTAAAACCCGTTTCGCCTAAATCCCGTTTCGCCTAAATCCCGTTTCGCCTAAATCCCGTTTCGCCTAAATCCCGTTTCGCCTAAATCCCGTTTCGGGTAAACTATAAGGTTCGTCGGCAGAAACGACTTGCTTGGATGTAAGGAAAACATAGTACGGTTTATTCATTCTTTTTCTGCGTTTTCTGGAGCGGCTGCATGCGTTGCATAAGAAGGTTGCCGTCAAAATTCGCGAAGCGAACGAGATCGCCTACATGCCGAAGCGCAACAGCAGGGATTTTGACGAACAGCGCGCGATGTGTTAGGCTTACGACGACAATAACCCGCGAGCCCTTATCGAAATTATTTACAAGACTCTGTATTAATCATTGAATGAATAAACCGTACTATGTTTTTCTTACATCCAAGCAAGTCGTTGCTGCCGACGAACCTTATAGTTTACCCGAAACGGGTTTTAGCCGAAAGGGGATTTAGGCGAAACGGGATTTAGGCGAAACGGGATTTAGGCGAAACGGGATTTAGGCGAAACGGGTTTTAGGCGAAACGGGATTTAGACGAAACGGGTTTTAGGCGAAACGGGTTTAGGCGAAACGGGTTTAGGCGAAACGGATTTAGGCGAAATGGCCGTCACCCGATAGAGTTTTGCATAAAATGATGCCAGTCCTGGGATTCCATTCACAGGGAGACGTTTTTGAGTGACATCACCGTTTTGATTTCGGACCCAAACTATCTGGAACAAAATTTTGTGCTGATTCCGAATCTGTTTTCATTTTTGCTATCAGGTTGGAAAGAAAGTAATGGCACAAAATCTTTAAACCGCTGTAAAATCCCGCAGGAACGTCCGATTTGAAAGTTTCATATATGGTTTGGTAGATCTTCGGATGCTCTATCACGAGACGACCTTCAAAACTCTCAAAAACTAATGTACGCGAAAACAAAGGCCTCAGAAGTTTCGCAGAAAAAAGCGAGATATCTTTGCATACAGGCATTTGCATACGATACTTTTAACACCAACCGATAGCCCTCGAGGAGTAGATATTGATAAATGTTGGGATCATCAAAATCGGACACTGGATGGCCGAGATATGCCCCCTAGAAATTTGGTCCACTACTTAGAACGTTTCTCGAAATCCCATACATTTAGGCCTGCGCGAGCCAAAAACTGCTGCGTTTGCTTCAGCTCCCGAACCAAAATCCAGAAAATGCATTGATTTTGGAAGGCCCATATCTCGGCTATCTAGTGTCTGATTTTGATGATCTCAACATCTATCGATATCTACTCCTCGAGGTGAATCGAAAAACGCATCAAAAATTACATTTGGGTTTGGAATCAGCACAATTTTGGCAAAATCTCGATTCGAAACTAGGATGCCACTGAGGAACGGCCCAATGACGTTATAACTGTAATTCAAAAATGTTTCAGGACAGCTGTACAGCGTGAAATGCCGGGAATGCTATAAAATCATCGAGCTCGCAACCGATCGTTTTTCGAACAGACGTATTATTGCCCACCTCCACTGTTTCCACCGAAAACTTCTTTGGTGGACAGCGAACCAGGGCACAAAATATGTGGATTTCCATTGCTGCGGTTCAATCGAGGCAAAATGCTCACGCTGCGATTCAGCCACTGGAACCCTGGATGAATGTCACCTAAAAGATGATATAATTGGAAAATTTAACGAGTTTGTCGTGGAAAAATACCCGCTTCTCGAGGTCATCATGAAGGGCGGCAAGGTCAGTTGCGCATGTGGTAAATGCGGGGATAATTTGATGACCAACATCGTGCATTTTGGAGATGGGCAAGTGCTGTGTTCGAAATGCTATGGCGCGATAAAACAGGAAGAAAGGTGTACTAACTGCAAATATTCCATGGTCGAGCATTGTATGCCTTGCGCGGAGATTCCGAAATTGCGTCAACGATACGCAAAACTTTGCCAACAACATACGGCTTCAAGACAGAAACATGAGAAACTAATCGAAGAACAGAAGGACTGTGGTGAATGTCGGCAGAAATTTTTAATTTCTTCTTTATTTTGCTGTACGGCGTGCAAGGACGTGCTGCTATGCGGTACGTGCGCGGTCCGGAATCATAATGGGCATAACCTGATCGATGTGGGCATTATGAAATTAGTCGAGGTGGAGAAGAGCACGAGCCACGATATGGAGGAGCAATACGATGGTTTGAGAAGCATGGTGCGGCACGTGCACGAGAAGATTGAGGAAAACACAGAGCAACTGATTGCGGATTCGAGAAACAATGCGCGGGTAAGCTATTAGAAATTATTTAAAAGTCCCACCGCCAGTCACTCGAACTGTTCCCACTATGGCTTGGCACAGTTTTTCGACCCTATTTTTATCAAGCCATCTAAAGGAGCGTGGCCGAATTAGTCGGGTTGTATCGTTTTGAAAACTTAAAACGTCGTTTTTTTGTGGTTTAATCAGGCAGTAAAGCTCCCGACCACGAAAAGCTATCTCGAAACTGCTGGACCAAATTTGCTGAAAATTCGTGACATTACTTAATTCTAGATGGGGATAATTTCTCCACTTGATTGCAAAGCCCAACATGACTCTAACATGGTTATTTTGCGCACTAAAAACTGTTTTCCGGCAATTTCGAATTTTGGAACACCCAGCGCAATTGTAAAACTGCATAGATGCGCCAAAGAATCCTTCGTCGAATGAGGTATTATTTGGTTGCGCTGAGGTGCCCCAATTTGCTATAATGCGATTTGTGCGCTGAAAATGCACCAAAGACGACCCCTAGAATAAAAAACTGTTAGTTTTAAAAATCGAATACATCAATTTTCATCTAGTGGCCTTTACAAAAAATCCTGGCGTGCTTGCTTTAAACACGCGTGCTAATATTCCAAAGTGTTTCACAAAAAGCTGGCTTGCTGCAACATCGCCGCTTAAATGTTTTATTTCACCACCAGCGTTGAAAAGCCGCTTCGCGACTTTTCAACCCTGGCCGCGTCTAATCCAATGATGTTCATTATTTTGCATAATTGTGCCTCAATTCCGATGACAAAAAAAATAAAAAACGCGGCCTTTGTGCCTTTATATACTGCAATTTCCGGCGTAGGCTAATTTTATCCTATCAAAGAGGTGGCCGAATTTTTACGAAAAACTGAATTTTAATGTCGAAAACAACATATTTTACAAAATCTGAAATGTATGCAGTCATCTCCATCCTATTACGCATCTAATGACGTATCAAACACCTCCGCACCCCCCTCCCCTCTAGAGATATCCTCCGGACACGCTGACGGAAGTTGCATGCAAAGTGGCACACACACACAGACACTATTTTTTTATATACAGGGTGTCCCAAAAAAAATCCCACTCCCCCCCTAGCCGGCCGCAGTCCTATCCGATTTTTACGATTTAGGTATCTATCGAAAGCTCTCGAAAATTCGAGTCCGGCACGTCTCGCCGATTTTCCAAATATCGAAATTTTTTGCTCGTTTTCCAGCATTTTTCATGCAAAAAGGACACGCTTTTTAATCAAAACGCAATTTAACCGGTTAAAGCGCTATCCGAACTCTGTTCTTGCAAAGGGCTTGCAAAAAGCCATCGTCGGGCTGCCAGGACAGGCATAAAAATTCTTAAATTGTGATTTTTGTAAAAAACCTGGAGGTCAGAAAAACATCAGAAAATTCGCCCGTATTGCAAAAACATTAGTAAATGATAGAAAAATTTCGAGATTCCGAAAATTGGCAAGACGTGCTGGACTCGCCTTTCCGAGATCTTTCGATAGGTGCCTAAATCGTAAAAATCGGGGAGGTCTACGGCCGGCTAGGGGGGGGGGGGATTTTTTTGGGACACCCTGTATAGTAGGATTCCTCCAATTACACTCTTCTTTAGACAATCAGCCACCAATGGTCGTACGCCGATGGGGTGGTGCTCAGCGAGGCGCTGCGGCAAAGAGCGGCTGACTTTGAAAAGAAGTTCGAGGCCTATTTTGGTCATGCCCGGATTTATAATGAAGCCGTGGTGCGTTTGGCAGAAGAGGGCGTGCGGATCACGGCGGGTTTGCAGGAAATGCCCGAACCGCCCTCGTTGCCCCTCCCGTTTCGATAGCCAGAATATGATCCTGATGATTATTGAAAGGTTCAGAAAAGCCCCGCTTACTGTAAAGTGTTTTTACTCAGGCTGGCGTTTTAGAATGGGACTAAGCCTATCTTGTGCAGAATTTTTCGCTGATTCCGAATCTGGTTTCCAAATTTGCTGCCGACCTTTATTTAAAAAGTTATTCGATATTTATAATAAAAAAATTGACTAAATCTGGATTTTTCTGCGGTATTTTTTTAAGTTGCATCACCTCCGACGTTAAAACTGGCTCGGTAACGGTTTTAGAGGTCAAAGCACGATTTTATGCAAAAAATCAGGTTTTTGTGCAAAAAGCAAAAGAATTTGTGCAGGGCGGGGTTTGAACCGCCGCCCTGTGCTTGGCAAGCAAACAGCTTACCAATGCACCATGGTGCCAACTGGGAAAGGGGCTTCGGGTGGGTAGATAAGGGGCACAACAATACCTGGGCCGAGGCAGGGAATAGTGGACCAGCATCAGAATTTATGCCGTTTTTAAGCTTCATTTAGACCCCAAATGACTTTTGAACGCGAAGTCCGCAGCAAATTTGGAAAACGGATTCGGAATCAGCAAAAAAATCTGAACAAAATAGGCTTGGTCCCATCCTAAATCGCCAGCCTGAGTAAAAACACTTTACAGTTAGCGATTTCCACCCTTTCGCGAAAATATGGCCTTACCTTACCGACTTGTGTGCCGTATCTCAACGACACCTGTACCTGTTCCATAAGCAATAATTATTTCGAAAGAAACCCGCATGTCGATAAATTTTTTAAATCACTGTCCTCAAAAATAAACACTTCCGGCCCTTAAAACAAACAAAAGTAGATATGGGCGCGATACCTATAAAACTGTACTCAGCGGTCGTTTTTTAATACGGTTTGACGTTGATGGAAGAGAAGCGATAAAGTTAATTGCTGCAGGACCTTGTCGCAATTAAACCTCAAAACCACATCCGCTCCCTGTTAAACTCGTGCTCGGTTTGGGCGCTGTCGGGAGCCACGTTTCGCTGACGAGATGAAATGACTTCTCTGCTCCCTCATCCTAATCCGCACTCCCTCGCCGATCGCAACCAGCGCAATGGTAAAAAATCCGCCTGGTTCCAGAAAGTACGCCGCTGTACTGTTTAGTTCTCTTACAATTGGAAAGCATGTTGCTGAAATTTAACGCTCTCGAAAACTACCGGGTTCTAAAAGCTTCATGTCTTTGGCGATTCTATGAGCTTGCGGAATTCAATAGAAACCGAATTTTTTACATGTATTGTCTTTCCATAAATAGTCTGACTTTTTAACCAGAATGTTTTCGCCGTGTTGTTCATTGCCTTTGCATAGCTCCTGGTAAAGTTTTTTAAAAAACTCCCAAACTTGAAACCCCCCTGCTAGATTAGAAAACGGCTCCTGGTGAGTTACCAATACAACGAGACCCTGGCGCTTGTTCATCCAGATTTCTGCAAAAATCCATTGCTTTCGATATTTCTCGACCAACAGTGTTCTAGATATGCGGCTAGAGTGCTTCAACTGCCCAAAATGCGCACGGCCATTTGAGAAGAAAATCTCGCAGTGGCCGCGTTGGCAGGACTACTATTGCCAATGCGGTTTCCAAATGGAGGGGTTACGGTAATTACAGGGTGACCAGTAGAAAGTGTATACAAAACTTTTGCCTGCACAAATTGACGCACGCTGAACCCAATCTTTTCTGATGAATAAAACAAAAGTTTATGGGTTAGGTCATCACATAAACCCATACACTCTCTCTGCTACTGCTCTCTAACTTATATAGATTCAATTATTAATTTTTGGATAGAGCTTCAGAAGGGAGGCTCATTATGCGGTCGTGGGCCGCAGCTCCCATCGGCTTGCTATTGCAGTCTTAAAATTGAATCCAAATTTTTTTGGGGCCATCGGCAGTGCATGAAATAATTTATTTCGGTAGAAAACAACCCGAAGTAAGTTTCGAAACGTTCAGAATACTGATATCATTTAACTTGACTTTAATTTGTAAAATGGGCGTGATTTTTGGCATTTGGGGCTCGAAAACTGGCGAAACGGACTAAGGAGCTTATTGATGGTGATAGTGTGTATTCTTATGCTAACAAGCATCTTTGGGTAAAATTTGGGCCTCAAGGAAGCTTGCCGCGACTTTTTACGAGCAAACTAGTCCGAGCCTAGCTCAGCAGCAGATTTCTTATTCCGACTAGTTCGCCGTAAAAAGCTTCGTGTCGAAAGGACTTGTGTCCAAAAATTACGGTTCGATTCCATGCTATAGGCATAAGCCTTCTTTACATTCTATCAAAATTTGAGCCCACTAAGGCATTCGGGGGCTTCAGGGCGGAACAAAGTATCCGACTTGGAGTCGCGGCCTTTTGGCGAGCGTTTTCTTCGAATCGAGCCACATTTTGAAAGCTGTATTTCGCACCCAACCGAAGCTACCTTCAAAATTTGTTGACACTTTGTTAGTATTACTTGTTTTGTTTTTCTCCAATAAGCAAAAAGGTTTAAAAAAGCTTAGGAATTTTTTATGGCCATTTCTATCAATATCATGTTGTATACACTTTCAACTGGTCACCCTGTATTGCTGAACGGGGAGCGGCAGCAGTGAAGTAGTTTTCTCAATTTCAATTACCACCCGTTCTTCAACATGAAAAAAACAAATTCAGGTTGGAGCATTTGCACCCACTTCTCGAACAACCCAACGTAAAGCGGACACGGCATGGTTGGGTTGCACTCGGTCCTCTGAAGGAGCTCACTTGTGATGATTGTTTGGCCCCTCTAGACTGTACCCCGGAGATTAATGAATGCTGTCGTCAACGACTTCTTTGCAAAAAATGCTTTGGCGGCATTACATGCCCGGTAGGTGGATAGATTGTGATTTGCATCTGACAGACATACAATGTAATGGCTGCAGGATTTTCAGGACATGATGGACGGTGATTTTCGCAATTGCCGGGATCCCGGCATCGCGGGAGAGCTAGTACTCCAAAACTACAAGGAATGGGAACAGAAAGTCCGCGAGACTATTGAAAAACTTTCCGCCTTCTTGGAGCCGGGCCTTATAAAAAAACCCACCTGCTCGCGATGCCATAAGCGGTTAGGGCCAACGAAGAACCGGTTGGTTGTGGCGTGCTCAAGCGTCTACTGCCCGGATTGTTACTACGAGACCGATCTACAGAATGAGTGCCATCTTTGCGAGCTTTCCTTCGCAGCGCATGTTTATCTGGGCCAAGCGCTAGAGACAGAGACCGGAAAAGAGAAAAGCGTCCGGGTGAAAAAGGAAACCGCGAACGAAAAAACCCCGGAGAATTCATCTGAAGCAGTGACAGGAAAAACCAACTATGTGAAGGAAGAGAAAGTTGAGTTGCTGAAGTCGGAAAAGCCATCGATAGAATCTACGGAAGACATAATGACGCCATGCCGAGAATGCGGCGAAGAATCTCTAGCGTCAAAAATGTTTTCATGCGCCAATTGCAATAATTCGATCCTCTGTGGCACATGCTCGGTTCGTCAGCATCGAACTCACGAGTTGGTGGATGTTGGCTCGGAGAAGTTGAAGAAACTGGAGCAGCAAACCATGGAAGCAGTGGAGCAGCAGTATGATGGACTGAAGGGGATGGTCATACACATCCACGAGAAAATTGCGGAAAATATGAAGCGTTTGGCCGAGGAAGCTGTCGAGAATTCGAAGGTTGGTCGAATTTTCATGTCGTTAGGGGTAACCGTATGTACAAAAAAATGATTCTGATTCGTTAGCGGGGGGGGAGCTTAATGTCGTGAATTTTTCAATATTTCATACTTTTGGGGACTAGATCATTGCGACCCGGCAGAGCATCAAAATATTAGGTTGGAACTAAAGTTCGCGCAATATTTTTCTTTCTTTGTAATTTTCGGACCGGAAAACGGGCAAGAACCAAAATGTTTTTGGATGAACGGATATGCAATAAAATTCTCTGTTCGATGTGTGGGACGGAATCGCGTTGCTTCCCTATTAGCATTTTTTAAAGCTAGATTTAAGCGAAAATGAAAAATCGCTTCGGCCCGCCTTTACAAAACAAATTTGGCTTCCTTTTTAGGCTAATTCAGCATGCAGCTGTTAGATAGAACTTATTATTATAGTGATGATCAGTTCCTATGGTGACTTTATGGCGGTTCGGAAAGATGTCCGGGTCAAAAATTTGAAGTGCCCTCGAGAGTAACGCAAAAATCTTCCAAACTACTGGGGCTAAAAACCTGTAATTTTGGTCCCACATACTCATGAACCCAATAGATAAATGCAAAGAGGGAACATCGGAATCTGGCCACTAAATTTTCAGAAAGAAATTTCAAAAGTTGGATTGCGCGAACTTATGTTCCAACCTAATATATACTAACGTTTTTAACAGCTCAAAACACAATAATTTAAGAAAATTATAAAGCAAACAAAAATAACCCTGGCAATGGAGTTGATCAGCAATTTTTCGGGACTTTCAAAGTCTTAGGAAATTCTGTTAACGCTGCTTAGAGAATTAGGAGCACTACAATACAAAAAGGAGTTTTTATTATTCCTCAAAATAATCTAATTTAAGATGCGCGAAGCTAATGACAAACCCCCCTCCCCCGATAACGAACCACAACCGAAAATGTCTAGGTTTTCCACAAATTTTCTGGATCCAAAAAAGTACTTTTAGTTGATCTCGGCGCAAAACATCTATGCCGATGGTCTCTCGATCAGCGACACTTTGAGAGAAAAAGCCGATGCTTTCGAGAGACACTTTGAGGTAAGAGTTTGCATTCGGAATTTACAAAGTTTGCCTTTTTTACGTTACGTAGTAAATTTAAGCTACTAACGCAATATAATTTACGGATTCCAGGAATACCTGCCCCTCGCTCGAATCTACAACGAGAAGTTGACGGACCTCGCCGACCAGAATCAAGCGCTGATCCGCCAATTCAAGAAGGGTCTCGCCATTGCTGAGAGCCCGGAAAAGAGCGAAGAGGCGGAAGTGTCTACCCGGTCTGATGGGGATCCGCACGACACCTCAAGACCAAGAACAGCACAAAGAATTCTAAAAAAAACGTAAATGACGCCTTCCCCCATCAAATTGTGTGACCTGGCCTTTTCCAGCTAAATAAACGAATTTTAAGAACTTTTGCGTCCCGAAAGACATTTCAAACAAGCAATTTTTAGCATTCAACTGTGCCTAAAATTCGTTGCCGTTGGCTTTTGCGCAAGTCCGCTAGTGTAGGCAAACACATTCACCGTTAATGTTTGGTAAATGGCAGGTCATGGTGCCGTCTGCGTCGCGGCCCCCGCCAACTTAATTTCGGTCAGGGCAGATGCCAAAGAATTTGAACAATTCCTTACTTATCCTTATTACCCTTAATTATCTATTACTTATTGTTTTGACACTGGATATCACAAAAGTCTTGAGTACCAATTATGACTTTCCGGTTTCCGTACGCGCGTAAATTAACACCATGCGTTTTTTCGTTTTTTTTTCGGAAATGTCTCGGTGTGCGCGTGGCATTTAAACAATTCGAATTCAATTTTCCATCACATTTCGCATATTTCCGCTTTTTTAAACGGAGTAAAAAGGGAATTGATGCTTTGTGGGCGGGCGCCTTCCAAAAATTTTTTTTTGCATACCTCGCGCCATCCAGTAAATTTAGCGAAAAATAGCTCAGCAGATCATAACTCGTTAAAGGGAAAAGCGCTTTTTTCTGTGTAAAAATCTGGAGGGACTCGACTTTTTTGGGAAACCCTGTAAATTCTTTAATTGCAGGAATGCTGCTCGAGTGCTTCAATTGCCCAAAATGTTCCCTTCCATACGACCGAACTGGCCTTCCGCGTGCGCCTGTCTACCCTGCGTTCACTCCGCCATATATATTGTGTGGAATGTGTGAGCCGCTTGCTCAGCCAGCCCAATTAGTCCCTCTGCTCTTCGAACAACCCAATTTGAAACAAACCCCGAAGGGCTGGGTGGCTGTGGGCCCATTGGACCCATTCGTTTGCGACTGTGGCAAGCCGTGGTCCAAACCCCACGCGTCCTATTGCTGTCGCCGGATCGGATGCGAGCAGTGTTGTGCTGCGGTGGACGGGAAATGTTCGGCAAGTTTTTTTAACCATAGTTTTGTCGTCTCCTAGCTGTAATCCTTTTATGGTCGAAGTTGAAATTCGATACGTGAGATAGCCCATTCGAAACAGCCCATTTTTTTTACCCTGGGAGATGCCTTAATTTTACCCCAAAAGTATTTCACGAAATTTTTAGAAGACATTTTTAGAAGAATTTTAGAAAGTCACAAATTTGCAGAGTTTTGGGGATTAAAAACACTTGTAACTTTTGAATCTCGGGATTCCGCAACTTTTGCTAACGGATTCGGAATCAGCGAAAAATTCTGCACGAGATTTGCCAACCCACGTACCGAATTTCCACTTCAACCATAAAAGGGTTACAATAAGTCGCATTAAGAACCTTTAGAGAGTCGATGAATGATGTCAGGACTCACGGATATTAGACTCCCGGTCCCTGGATCAAGCACTTTTTCAGTTCTGCAACCACGATTACCGCGGGGCAATATCCGATGGTTCTTACGGCCTTACGACGCTGCTCGGCACTTATCGTCGCTATGTCGACCTGTACAATGAGGCCGCCGAAAATGTCAAGAAGAGCCTGAGAGGCGAGTTAATCCAGAAGTCGCTATGCGGCAAATGCAAGAAGCGAATCGGGCAGGTCGAGGATCGGTTGGTGATATCGTGTACCAGCATCCTCTGCTCGGATTGTTACTACACAGCTGGCACACAGACCTTGTGTCATGTTTGCCATGAAACACCGAATTCGCATCTGATGCCCGGACGAGCACTTTTGGATGGCTGGAAATCCGGGAAAGCTGTCGTCCCTAAATCTTGGCCTCCAAAAGATGAAGCCCACGCGGATCCCGTTTCCGAAGGAGGAGCAACATTCGAAACTCTGCAACTAAAAGAATGTTTCGAGGATGCCGACGATCGAATGATTCGCTGCCATGGATGCCGCGAAACTTGCTTGGCCTCGCAAATGTTTTCATGTGTTAGCTGCGAGAATTCGATCCATTGTGGCACTTGTTCAATGCGTGAGCACCGGGCTCACCAGGTGGTGGACATCGGCCTGGAGAAGTTGAAGAAACTCGAAGAGCAAACGGCGGGTGCTGTCGAACAGCAGTATGATGGAGTGAAGGGCATGGTTCGGCTCATCCACGAGCAAATTGACGGGAATGTGAAGCGGTTGGCCAAGGAGGCGATCGATAATTCGAAGGTTGGTTTTGGAGCTTTTTCGAAATTGTGTTGGTGCGGAACAAAATGTCTGTTTTTTTTCAGCTGATTTCAACGCAAAAGGTCTACGCAAATGGTGTCACGATCAGTGATGCTCTGCGCAAGAACGCCGACGATTTTGAGAAGCATTTCGAGGTATTGTTACACGGGGGCTGGGCTGTTAGCGGGGGGTGGGGAACCAAATGCTCTGTAATTCTCGACGGCCCTATGACAAAATATAAACCATTTTTATAGCATTTTACTAGTTTTTAGATATAAAAACATTCTAAAAAAATAAAATTTGCCAAAATGTTTGGCTTTTTGGTCAAAAATGTATGAAAAATGACGAAAATTGATAACATTTTGGAATTTTTAAAAACTTTAAATGATTTTTCTAACTTTCGAGCAACCAGAAACTGCTAACAACACTTTAAAAAAGGTCATATATCATCAACAGATAGAGATGGGTGGAAAAACAGAAAATGGTTCCCACTGCTAAAAATGTCACCCCCGGTAACCGCGCGGAACCATCACTTGTATCCGATGTTGTTAGCCGTTTTTACATAGTGAAAACCTCAAATGTCTCTGCTAATCTACGCAACTTAATGATCAATTCGCAATAGTGAATTCCAGGACTACCTGCCCTGCGCTCGAATTTACAATGAAAAACTGATGGAGCTGGCCGATGAAAATCGGATGTTGATGCACGAGTTTAAAGAAGATCTCTCCATTTCCACAATTTCGGAGAATAGTGACACAGAAGCTGGTCAAGTCGTTGAGATTTCGGCAGAACCTGTGCAAGACGACTCGTTTTCCTAAACCCGTTCCTTTTCGATTTTTTTGCGCTGCAGTTTCTACCTGCTACGAAATCATGATTCTTTATATATATATATATATATATATATATATATATATAAACTTCTTAGCCAAGCCCAATTAATCAACTTTCCGGGTTTTTATGTCTTTTTCTTTTACAAAAATTCAAAAGTGGAATCCCAAATAAATGTCGTTTTATCGTATAAAAAAGCGCAACGTCACAACCACTTCACAATACTGATATCACATTAGTTCAAAAACTGTTCATGTTATTTTGCTAGTAAGTTTTAATAAAGCAAAAAAGAGAGAAATGAAACCTGAGAATACATAGACAAACACAACCACACGCGAATCTCAATAGTTTGGGAAGTTATTACAAAACATTTGGGCTTTGGCAGTGAGGCAAAATTTGGGATGGGTTTAGTGACCGTAATTCAGGAAAAAAAGGTTGGTACAACGACGATTTTTGGGACAAGTAATTCAGGTCTACTGTGTTTTCCAGATGGAAAGGCCGATATAAGCGACCCAGAGGAGGATGAAGAAGACGCCGCATGCGATTTTTGGACCTGGTGGCCCGCCGAGTTCTCCTTTTCCGAAAACGGCCAGCATTCTGCGGGCGATGAGGACGATGAGGAAGATGATGGAAAAGATTGTGAAGACGGCAACGCTAAAATTGTTGATTTTGGATGAACGGGCAGAGAAAAAAAGGAGAGAGCGAGAGCGAGAGAGACAGCGAAAGATTTAGAGAAAAAGAGAGAGAGTGAAAAAGAACGAGCGAGAGGGATCGTGAGAGAGCTAGTGAGCGAGAGAAATAAAGAGCGATTGAGTGATAAAGTGCGAGAGAGAGAGAGAGAGAGAGAGCGTGAGAAAGAATTTTTGAGAGCCTACTCACCTAAAGCCTAGATCTCCGGCCTTCACGACGAAAGGTTGTCCCTTGTCGCACCAGTAGAAAGCGGCGACCAACCACGGCAGACCAAGGCCGAGGAATACGTTCACCGAATTCGAGCCGGTCACGTTTCCGACTGCATTGTCTGCGGAATCATCCTAGAATTCGCGGTACAAGTTATATGTTGCGCCGCATACGATAGTTGATCAACAAGGGTTATCTACGACTAACGTTTTCAGCAGCGATTTTGCTCGCAAAAGTATCCGGAAGTGACGTTCCAAGGGCAACCAATGTGATGGCCGTGATAGCGTCCGGCATTCCGACCATGCAGCCGAAGATTGAGGCGATGTCACCTGAAGAGTGATTATTAGCTTACGTCACTTAATGAAGAAACTTGAGGATTTTCTGATATCTACCTACGACGGCCGTCACCAATCCAATGGCTATTAATGCGACAACGAAGCACAGCCAACCGCCCATCATCATTGGCGGCGGGACGAAGGCGAAGGCAAACTAAAGACGACTTGAAATTCTAGTGAGCCATTGATTTAAACATTTTTAGGTTACAAAAATCTTATTATAATAGTGAATAAAAATACCAGTATTGAAAGCTTGACACGGTAAATTAACCATATTGTAATATAAACCTACCTTCCACGGGAAAGCCAATCCATGCAATACGCAATCGAGTACAGTAGCGTTGGCCACATCTCCAGAATTCACCGAGGCGGCATTGATGATTTGCTCGCGCCAGGTGGCCTGAAGGATTATGGTATTTTATAGTTTTTGGCTAAAACAAAACTTCTAAAAGGTTTAAATTTACCCTACCTGTCCAGGCGTCATCCGCTTCAAATAGTAGCCGACCAATTTTCTGGTATTTGTGATGTTTTTCAAGACATTGTCGTCCGAAATGATAGTCACGATCGTGCGTTTCTTGTTGCCGATTGTAGTTTCTAAATCAGAACGTGACGTTCTAGATTTTTTAGCTAAATGGAAGCGATTTTTGAGAAAAACATACCCCGATCCTCAGTTCCTAGCAGCTCAACCGAAAAAGTCTCATCTTTCTCGTCGTCCTTATCGTCAACGACTTCAACATCGATGTATTTTTCGTACTCTTGGCCCCTAAAAGTCACATAAAAAGTGAGGTATCCTATGCAAGCGTACTTGAAATACAACAGCGCATTCTTATAGGGAACGTAGTCTTCATTAGCATTCGCCGAAATGTCTTCAGTTTCGAAACGAACGCCGACATCATGGGGAGTTTTAGTCTTGCCCCTCTTTGTGATGAAGACCCGCACCCAGCCACAATTTTCTTTGCAAACCTAAAAAAGTGGATAATAGATGAAAATGGATAGTATCTAAGAGATACCTTAAATAATATAAGCCGAAACTTACATAGTTTCCCTTAACAAATTCGACGTTCGGCGTTCCACTAAAGGATGTGGTATCCTCGGGGCATTTGACGTGAGCGATATTGCATTCACCAAGTTTCGTTTTGCCGCCCTCGTCCTGGTCCTAAAACTATTTTTGTTTCCGTGGTTCAGTCGTTTCAAGCAATTTTTCAAAACACGGACACAGCAGTTGCCTTCAAACCCGCAATAACCGCCGAGAAAACTACAGAAACTACAAGCTAAAAAAAGCAATGCAAACCAAACTATACAACAACTATCAAACCGTGAAATTGAACCGGAAGACTCTAAAAAGATCAGAATCTCCTATTTTAGTCGCTTTAACGCACCACAATTTTCAGGTGGACGTAGAAGACGGTGTTTGGTCTCCAATCCGCTCCATCGACCAAATCGATGACGATGTCTTTTTGCATTTCCTGCGGGGCAAAGCGCAGGTTTTCCATCTGAAAGGTGTCATGATTAGCTAATAGTAAACTTCCGTTTAGAATATAAGATACCTATAACCGTAATCCCAATACGACAGATCCAAAAAGGCTCACCTTTGGTAAGTAGTGCAAATCTTTCTTCCCAATACCATCCACGGTGCTGTAGTTCAGGGTCAAGGCTGCGTCACTGTTGCCGCGTCGGATTACCTAAAAAGAACGGAGTACCATCAGTTTTCGAAATGTATCGCTATGTTTTGATGACTAGAGGATCATGCCACCAAAAATGAACCCACCGACAGCTTGACCTTCTTATCTTGAGGATAGACAGCGTAGACACGTGCCGTGAACTCGATGCGCGGCTTCAATTCTGAAACCAGAATTTTTAAACGTAGCTCGAACTCACTTTGAGATGTATGATCCGGGCTGACGGCTTCTTTCTCCTCCAATTCCTGGACCTCCTTCTCCTCGTCGGTCTTCTTCCAGGAAGATGTCAATTGACGAATGGCGCGGATGCGGTAGTAGAGACGGTCGCGGACCTGAAAAACGATCAAAAGTCAAGGCTAAAGGTATTTAAAATTGACACCGGACTTTCGCAACCAAGCCAAACAAAGAACGTAGCAAACCTTGTTCTGGTTCAACCGGTACGCCAGAATCTTGGCCTGGTCGTCGGCTTCTAGCCCTGGATAAACTCTAGCTACGTCTCTGGCCATTTTCCGGACATCACCCTCTTCTGGAGCCGGAAGAGCATCGAGGATTGACTACAACAAGCTAATAACATACAAAGAATAAAAATTTACCTCTCCATCAACATAGCTCAACCTTCGGGCCACATTCCGAATCTCGACGTCAAGATTTTTCGACGGTTTCTTAGAGGTACGATCCTAAAATTCATCTTCATCCTTATATCCTTAAAAAATCCACCTCAATATCCTGTAATTCTGTCTCCAGATTGGCCTTCTTATTTTTATTCCAAATCTCGACGTCAACACAGTAAGAAGCTATGACGAGGATGCCGAAGAACAATAGCGTCAGGATGGCTTCCCAGAGCTCTACGACGTCAGGGGAGATCCATGCAAGAACCTAGGGTATATGACGGATTATCCAAAAGAGCTACTACTATGACTTACAATGAGGAGCCAAATATAGGCAAACGTTCCGAAAAAGGCCGTCACGCAAAACACCTTGAAGAGTGCGATGCGCTTGGTTTTCTTGCCGACGGTGAGGACACAGATTGCGGAGATGCAGAAGAGGTTGAAGGCGGCAGAGCCTGAATTCGGGGTTTTTCAGAATTTTAATATCCAATTTTAAAGCAATTTTTGGGGCTGTAAAATTACTGTAACTTACCAACAATCGTGCCGGGACCCAAGTCACCCGAATGGAAGTTATTGCCAACAATTTCGATGATGGAGAGCAGGATTTCAGGTGCGGAACTTCCAAGGGCCTAGAAAAGCCAAGCAGCTTGCAAAGGTATCGGTGGAACTACCATTAATGTGAGGTTTGCCACCGTTGGATTCCAGACCCGAACCTCTTCATATTCCTCCGGTTGATCGGGCTCGTTTCCAGCAGCCACGAGCTTACCGGATTCTTGTTTGATTTTGATTTTTCTGAAATTTAAGAATACGTTTTGAAGCTGGTTAAGTTCGAGCTAGGGTTTTCACGTTATTACATTTTTATGGTTTGGAAATTGAGACTTAGATGTTAAGGTATGTGAAAACTGCAACTCACTTAGTTTTCGAAGTAATCTTTTCGATGGCGCACATAAAAATGTCGGCCGCGATGGCGATACCGAGAAAACAGTACAACAACCCGGCCAGGTAGATGAACGCATTGCGGTTCGAGGTGGCCAGGGCCGGGATTAGGATTCCGTCACGGCATTGGTGCGAGACGTTGACCATTCCCCGAATGGACACTTATTACCTGAACATATACCAAGATTACCTTAGTAAAAAACCGTGAACGAAACCGCAGATAGAAAGTTAGAAAAATCTAGGCGAAAATTAAAAATTACATTTGTGGCGAACTAGCAGAGTTTATTTGAGAAAGCGAGCTTTCCCAATTATCGGGAAATCACGATACAATCAGAATCGCAATTTAAAACATGTTCGCTCGAATTTAAGGTGGTTTTTGAGACATTGAGGGCCAGTAATCCACAGGAATTTTCGAACCTGACCCACCATCCGGAAAAATCCCAAAAAAACAGTAACGACAAATTTGCTCAGGCGCCGCAAAACACTCAAAACCCGTTTTAGGCCCCCATAGAAAAAAACGTTTTAGGATGGTTCTCGTGGAGGTCGAATGAGTCAGGATGGAAAAATGGATGGACCGCGGGGAAAAAGTGGAGGCAATTTTGGACGGTGGCATGGAATTTTGGGGCCTACAAGGTTAAAAAACTATTTTATGCGAAAAGATTCAAGAGAAGTTGTTAATTTACAACTCGAGATAAAATTTATATATAACAAAATCACAGCAAGTGGATAAGGCGCCGCCAGTTTAATTTGTCTTCAGCGTTAACTTAAAGAGTTTTGAAAGTGCCTATGTATCTGAAAAACCTTGCCATCAATTAACAGGGAACTTAATCATAAAAATACACAAATAATAAAAAAGAAATATTCAGGCTTTGTTATATTTATTAAATTCCGGGCCAATTTTAAGCTACAAAAATTTAGAATGTCATAAACGTTTAAAGACCAATTTACGATAAAAACAAGTTTTATACAAGATCTACATTTCAAAAAACGTAGCATTCAGTTAGGTTTATCACTCTCGAAACCACTCATCAAAGGAAAACTGACCGCTCGGCTTCAAGCTGGGCCAAGAAAGTTTATTTTTCGCCTAGCACGGAGCAAACAAGAATCGACTCTCATTCGGAGTCGAAAAAGATGCCGCACAGCACTGCTCCATGCTCAATGAAAAGCCGAAAAGAACGGCGAAAGAAACCCCAAAAGTATCTTTTTTGGATCGATGCCAGCCACAAAAAATGGAGCAAATTCACGGCGGAATCGACTCACAACACTGAATTAGTCAGTTGGAGCGGTGTATAGTGAGCGGGCGGAAACTAATTTTCCCTGGCAATGGAGAACGGGGCTTTTGCGGAGAAACTTTTTTGAATGGTAGGGCGGATTGGGTTTCGATGTGCAAATTTGTAGAGTTGGATGGATGGAAGCTGTCGTTCAAAAAAAATGTACTTTGATTTAGGAAAAAGTTGGTTGGCGTTTTTGGCAAGTGCAAAGCTCTGGAGACTAAGCATTTTTTCGAAGTAGATGACGTTTTTACCTTTACAAGGTTTTCGAAGTATATGCTTATTAAAATACCGTATTAAAAAGTTCTAATCGATGAGTTTTAAAAAGCAAAAAAATAATAGCGAAAAATTGTTTATTTAGTACTCGAATGGAATTTACTTTAAAAACAGCATTTTTCGACTTCTGATCTAAAAGATGATTTGGAATTTATATGCATTTGAATCACAGCAATTGCGCGGATAGCCCCTACGAAAAAATGCATTAGTGGGAAGGGAAGGGATTTGTCACGTAAGGAAAGAACATTCAAGGCTGCAATCTTATCAAATGAGACCGACATGGTGCGTCAAATGTGTTTTCCACCTTTTGTACGCTCGTAAAAAGGGCATAAATCGTTTTATATGTTGACAATTACTTTTCGGCCGCAAAAGTTCTAGAAAATAAGATTAGCCGAGTCGGCTCTTCGGGTCAGAATTGTCAAAAGTTTTTTAAAAGAAGAAATTTTACGCAAACGGGAATAAAACGCGAATAAAACCATGGAATTGTTCTTTAAGTATTGTCAAATGTGACAAAGCGACGCATAAACGCATTACGTCCTTGGAAAGCTTTTTAGACGATCAAAAAGTAATGAATATCAGATCCAGAAGTGTTCAAAGTTCGCAAAAAGTCAGGTATAACGTTCCGCGCAAAGTGGTCAGTGCGTAGCATGTTGAAATGAACTGTACGCAAGCGCGGGCGTTGAGGTTTGCCCTTGAAGGGCCATTGAGGTGACGGGGAGGCCTGGGGATGGTTTTCGGTGGATCGTGGAGGTCGTGCTCGGCCACTATAGGCAGCGAATGGTCGAGCCGCGCGGATATTTGTTCAGCCCCTACCTCCTCGACCCCCAGGATACGCCCCGACACTACAAACATCCAAGGCAAAATGGCAACACAGGGCCTCTGCCTGGCTAATCTGTCCTAGTGAATACATTGAGCAGTTGAACAAGCTGCGCGGGGAATCTGGGTATAGAATTTGGGCCGGGATCTGGTTTAAAGGGAGGGGCAAGGCAGAAACATAGATTTTATTGACCATCGATTATTGGGGGCTATAAAGCCAGCGCGATACGCAACGCGCATACGAGCCGACCTCATTTTTAGTGTCGTAATCGATTACGCAAGCAAAAGCTCGGACCATGCGTTGCGTGTCACGGCGAAGAAGATTCAGACCGCGACACGAAACGCGCGTCGCAGTATTTTTGTATTCGATTACGGCAGCGTAACCAAATTAAAACTTGGTGCGCGTTGCGTGAAGCGGGCCGCGCAGATAGCAAAAATTTAATAGGGGAAAGTCCAACGAATTTCGTAGTTAAATGCCATCTTTTTTTTTAAACAAAGCAAACGCAAAACGGCAATCGGAAATCGTCAGGCACTATTTTAATGTTTAGAAAAAGTCGTAGCATTTGTCAAAGTTTAGTTTAACTAATTATAACAAATGCAAAGGCATGCAAATTTATAAGACAACTGATCGCAGCCCTTACTTCAATTGGATTGTTTCTTTCAAAAAGGAAAGTGTGGGAAGAAAAGAAAAGAAACGAAATTAAAAAAGGTTCTTTTTTCTAGGCTAAAAAGACGGTTCCTCTTGTTTCTTTGTTGTCTGTGCCTTGGCCCTCTGGTCCCTCAAAAGGCCCAACCTCCCCTGGCCGTAATGTGCAGCCGTTTGGGGGGTGCAAAAGTGATTGTATTCCGGCAGGGGTGGGTGACGGGCGGCTGTCCCCTAGGAGATCTGCGCGGCCCGTGAAATGTACCCCCGGGCCTCACAATCAGAACGGCCAATAATAGCGGCTAGAGAATAGTTTCGGAGTGGAAATGGACATGATACAATTATTCTGGATACCTTAAAATTAGCGGGGATTTTAAGGAACATTGGGATCTGGTGATTTTGCAGTTCCAAGCTTCAAAAGCAGCTAATAGTCAAAGGTGGCTGACCGGAAGACCCGACTGAAGCCAAAACCAAAATGATTCACCTGAATAAAGTAAAATATCTTGTTTTTGTTTGGTTAAGCTACGCAAAGTCGATGCTTAAGATGGCTGGCCAAAAGACGCCAAACAGCTCCGTTCAAGAGTGATAAGAGGGTAAGTAGGCGTGTGGATGGATCTGTGGTCAGACAACCCCATTAATTTAACTCAAGTATAGCAAGGTTTAGACTAAGATATGCACAGTCAACCTGAAACCCCAAATTGCAAGGCTTCCAATGAAAATGGATTTAGCAGACAGGCCACGAGCGAATAATAAGTGAAACAAAGTTGCTGCGGAAATTTAGTTCTCAAAACAGCGAATGGGCTGAAACTGTACGCTCTACAACAACAACAACGAGCTGAATTTCGCAAAACTGCCGATAGATTGGCAATAAACCTCCAATCACCGGGGCGGGTTGCGCGGCTGGATTGAGCTGTGGGGGGTAGAGTAGGTCGTAGCACGCCAAAAACGCCCAAAAAAGGAAGCGTGATCTCTAGCGGTGGAGAGGGCAGAGAAATAGGGTATTGAGACAGTACTAGAAAGAGGAGAGCCAAGCGTCAGCCACCAAAAAGACCACATAAGGGTAGTCGTCGGCTTGGGGGTCGGCCTAGGGCATTATACAGCTGGGTGGAATTGTTGCCGAAAGCTGTATTTTCGGCATGCTATTTAGTCCGAAAACTTGCCGCAAAAGTAGTTTCTTCTAGCGATTTATTAACACATGCAAATCTTAGTTATTAAGCTTTTTTATATCAGCTAAGATTATATCAAGAAATCCATAAATCCAAGAAACCAAATCTAAAGAAGCAACAAACTCTGGGCTGTTACCCAGATCAAATTTACACGCGTTCAAATTTTACACGCGTGTAAATCCGAAAAACACGCGTGTAAATATTTTACATGCGTGTGAATTTAGTGTGTAAATATTTTACACGCGTGTAAATTTTTGCCCATTTTTACACGTGTAAATTTGATCTGGGTACCAGCCCTGGTGGATCATTTATCTGTGCACTGAAATTAACGAGGAGAATCAATGTGGAAGGTATCGTGAGGTATATTAAGTGTTCACGAGAATGATAAAAAGCCTAATTCTTCCATGAAAAGCTCAGAAAACTGTGCTTGATTCTGCTCTTTAAAATCGGATAGAAACTATTTAATTCTTGTAAACGATCGACAGATAGCATATAATTTTTTGACTCAAATCTGTATACTTTCATGCAATCGAATCGTTAATGTATTAGCGATTTGCTGCAAATTATAAAAACACTGCGGAACCACGGAATTTATAAAATGTTCAGATCGTATGTCCAGTAAACCAGGCCACTGGTCCATTTGCGCTGACCTTGTCTCTCTGACGATTCCTGGTTCCTGCCGGAATGACGTGAATCGCCATGGCTGGGGGATGGTGATCGAGGCCAACCGTGCTCGTAAAAAAGCCACACCCTGGCTATTTTTCTTTTCATGCGGCCAAAACTAGAGAATCTATTTTGGATGAATCGGCAGGTTACGCTTTTCGGAATGTTGAAAATGCTGCTAAAAATGTGATTCCCGATTTCAGAAAGCTAGCAGTAAATGAAAGGTCGAAAATGTCGCTCAAGCGCGTCGAAGATCTTCGGTGCATGACCTACAAACGTCTATTTGCATAGAAATTGTAAAAACATTTGAAAATGGGCTTTATTCTTTATGATAACGATTTTCTGATACTTTATGGAGTTCATACCATGTATTTTTGGTAAAATCCGGTGCTTTTCAAAAAAAGACTTATTTATTCCTGCCCAAATTCACGCATAGCCTCTTCAGTCATTTCTTTCAACTTCTGAAGATTAGTGCTGTACATCCGGGCGTGCGGTAGGTATCCTTCAAAGCATTTCTCGAAATTATCACCCACGACCTTGAGTTTGGCGGCGATTTTTGAACCGTTTCCGTAGACAGCTTGTTCCGTAATCTTTTTCACATTGACTGTATTTGCTTCCAGCAGGGCTTTCTGATCGTTCTCGATTTCCACGTGAATTCCTTGGACATTGCCGAACAGTCCCTCAGAATATCCGGTCAAATAGTCGGTTGTGGTTTTTTGTAAATCGGCCAGTCTTTGCTCCTTTAGATCGACATATTCGTGATTTTTATGGCCGCGTTGGCGACAAGCAGCGCAGACCGTGGTTCGATCGCATTGAATACACATGAATAAGTCGGTAACCTCAAGTGTTCGTTTACAATTTTGACACTTTTCTTTAGGGACTTCGTCTTCGCTTTTGGCAATATTTAGGCAACCCCGATCACCCTCCTCGATGCATAATTCGTACGGTTGTTCTTGTGAGGGGCTCCCCGAAAACTGCTTGGCCATTTCTAGTTCTTTGACGCGTTTTTTGAACCAGTTTTTGTGTTCGTCCCTTGGCATTGGGCACACCGGACACTTTTCCGGTAAGTTTCCCGCCCCACGACATTCCGGACAGGCAATCATCCGACAAGACATGGCACGAGCCTGATCGCATGAAAACTTGACAGCGCAGTAAGCGCAGTAAAAATACAGATCACTGGCGCCCGGCTTCGAAAAGAATTCCTTGATCTGCTCTTCGTCATATCCCAACTCTTTATTGTGTTGGGGGATAAAATTTTGTAGTTTTGTTATAGGGCTGCCGTCATAAGGACCACGACACCATTTCTGATAATGTTCTGTGAAGCATTGTTGACAACTCCATATGCTTGACGGCTGCTTAGTTTCTCTATTTTGACCCCTGAACGGCTTGCAATCGCTATCGTTGAAGATTTTCCGGCAGCTATGATGTAGACATTTTAGCGGCTCTATCGGCCCTATAGATAGCCATCCTTCTTTTGTTCTCTAAAAATTCAAAAAATTTTCTGCAATAGTTTGTTTGAGAAAAGAGAAAGACAATAAATTTGACAAAAGCCTGCCAGTAATTTGCTAAGTTTTGCTAACAAGCACGTAAAACCGTCCGAACCGTTTCCGATTACATGATTTAATCCCGAATCTGCGACCAGATGCGCTTTTCCCTAGTTTTGCGATACGCCGCGGAAGAAAAAGCGAGTACTGTTAATGCTCCGCTCATACCAAAAAAACTATATAGCAAGGCAAAACTTCTAAGAGAAATAGGGAGCTAAATAGATTCTGACCTGAAATCGGTTTCCCCACAGCATCTTGCAAACTTGCTGCACAACCCAAGGGCTAGGATACGGACAACACTTCTTGCAACACCAAGCCTCCTTGTACCACACCGGGTTCCTCGCGGAATCCTCCTTTGGATCAAAGGGCGAACCACATATTACGCAATCAAATGGCTCGATCCGCATTTTATAGGTATGTCTGGAAATGACAAGACATTTTGCAAAAATACACAGACCAATATGAATAGCCGGCAGAGCACTAGAGAGTTTTTCAATCTGCGGATTGATGGGGTTGTTCGGGTAATATTGTCTATCGGAGCATCAGTATTTTGATCCCATGGAACATGGGCCCATGGGCTTGGGGTTTTGTTTGTTGGGTTTCCTGATGCGGGCCGGCGGAAAATGTTTGGGCTATCCTTTCCCCATCAAAATTTTATTGCATAAAAGTGACTTACCGCAAGAATCACGAAACGAAAACAAAAAGAAAATGAGTGGGTGGATAAAATGGGTGGCTTTGTTGGGGAAAAGCGACGATATTCGGAAATGGGGAGGCCTCGACGCTTTTTTGGAAAGGCAATATAAAAGCTATCTCCGCATTTTATGATAAAGCAGCCGCCATCGAAGATGCGTCGCTACTAATCAATAACATGCGGGCAATGCTCGGCCCTCAGCTTGGACAACGAAATTCTTATGCCACGGTAAATTGCATCCAAAAATGAAACGGATTTTTAGGGTGATTGAGGGTTTCAGGTTATTCAAATCCCACTTACAATTCCATTCCCCCAACTATAAAAAGTGAGCAGATAGTTGCGTTTAAATTCTGTTTTATTGTTACAAAAAGTACAATGAATCCAAAATATAATAATTGAGGTTGGGGGCCGAATTGCAAATTCTGTGAGGCTTCTTATTCCTCGATCCTCTCATGGCATCACGACAGTTGCATCTGGCTTTTGAACCGACTTCTACAAGCTAAGGAAATTCAAGGTTTCCAAATTACTTTGCAGATTGTGGAGGCGCTTTGCTGCTGTCAAGCCAAAATGTCAAGCATTCGCCTTTGCCCTGCAAATTAGGCCGTGTGTCAGAAAGAACCCTAAGAAAATTACCTTGACTTCGATTTTGCCCCTTTCGGACATGTTAAATTGGGGGAAGAAGCAGTGGAGAAGGTTGTAGGCCTGTTCGGATATCTGAAAGAATTGAACAATGAAATAAAAAAGGTATTGGGACCTGAATTTTATTTGCCACTCCGGTACTTTCCATCCTGGAAGCCGTGTTGACGGTATCACCAAAGAGACAGTATCTAAAAGGGTATTTTTTGTAGGTTTTCTTCGGAAACTGAATCACTCAGATCATTTATAGCATTAAAACCCGTGTTGCCTGCTGGTGAATGAAACTAAATGATGCTAAAAATTATCCTAGTGAAGAGAAAATATTTCCCTAGCTAGAATACAACTTTAAATCACGGTGACAAAATAGGGCAACTTTAAACTTCGACCAAACTTTGGCAATCCCAAAGCTTTTTGACTGTGGGTTACACCGTCTGAAAGAAGATCGAATTACACCGTTTCGAATGTCTATTTTATTCGGGACTAAAAGGATTTCAAAGATCTCACTCGAAGACCCCGAATGCTCGTCAGAAATTCCATTTAATCCCTAAAAAATCCTACAGCGGCAAAGCTAATTTGCAAGCACTGAGTATTCCTCATACATTTCTTACGCGTTAGCGCCTTTCAAAGGAAGAGTTGCGTCAGATTTTCAATGGTTTCGAAATTTCAGGTCTCTGTAGAACTGGAGAACTCACCTCGGTGCCGCCAATCCAACCACTCCAGCTGCTACAGATCCCGAGTGGAATCCGATCCTTACCATCATCAGTTCTTCGGGCCGATGCGCCAATTTAAAGTTGGAGACAAACTACAAGTATTCAATTATTTCTAGGATGAATTGTTCATACAGCCCGCATCTTCAACGCGACGTCAGCAATGTTTTGGACGTGATAATTTCCATTTTCTTTTGGAACTCCAGATACGATCATGTAGGCGTCACCGATGGTTTCGACCTGGAATTTTAGGAATAAATTGGCAAGCTTCATTGAGTTACTTTGTAAGCATCATGCTTGGCGATGATGGAGTCGAACCCGGAGAACATGTCGTTGAGGAAGGTGACGACCTAAAAATGGTTTCGAAGGTCTATTTCCTCGATGGATAATGCAAGTTTGCTTCCAATTTCTAAACTCGAAGCCTCAAGGTTTAACTCTGAACTGGTTTATTTTTTTCAATGGTGTGTGGGGGTACCTGCAAAGGTGTCGAGGTCGATGATATTCTTGTAAAGCCGCGAATGTCGGAAAATAGGACAGTAGCGCATGGGTAGAGCTGAGGAAGCACAGGTTTCCCAACCTTGAGGTCCTCCGCAACAGATCTAAAACAAAGAATTGATCTTATTTTACCAATAATGAATTTATGGCTGCATCACATCATCCTTTGGACCGCTTGTTCATCGCCGCCTCAGCTTACAGAAGAACTGATTTGCACAAACCTATGGAAGTTGTGCCAATCATTCCTTCTGTAGGCCGTCGTGGGATTCTTGGGGCAGGAGAGAAAGAGAGCGAGAGAGAGAGAGAGAGAGAGAGAGAGAGAGAGAGAGATAAAGAACGAGAGATGGAGACGGCTCGTACCTTGGCAACATGTTATTCAGCAACCGATCCGCTTGCTTTTGTGCTTCTTCTAACATAGCAGTTCTATCTCGGACTAACGATTCGAGATTCGTCGTGTACTCCTCCATCATTTTCATCATTTGGTCGACGAGTGAACCTTTGCCTCTGAAAAAAACTTTCTTTATTACCTGTCATTATCTCGCTCACTCCCTCTCACTAGCTCTCTCCTCTATCTCTCTCGCTCTCCCTATCTCTCCCTCTACAACTTACGTGCTCTTCAAATTCGAATTCGTCAACGAGCGAACTTTCTTTATGTTCGGCCTCATTTCTGGTATCTCCAGCCAGCATGCCTCGATGCAAGAGAGCAGTTGGAGGTTGTAGGACTCCGTGTCTTTACCTAAACGTGATCAGCGGGTTATTGTAATGAAGTGAACTATGGGTGAAAATTAAAATTTGCTGACTCACCGACTGTCGACGGAAAGCTGGGCCTGATCAGCTGGTCGTCATCGTTTGACATGGCGATGAGGTCCATAAGCTCTAAAATTTATCATAGTCAGAGATAGCGAGAGAGAGAGAGAGAGAGAGAGAGGGAGAGAGCGAGAAAGCGAGGGAGAGAGAAACTTACTCGCTATTGATTTCCCTCTTTCATGGAACGGCTCGACCCTGTAGAGAATCTGGTAGAGCACCATTCCACAAGCATAGATATCCTGAGGCTGGCCGCCAGGCGGCAAAGCTTTCCGGGTAACGATTTCTCGAATCACTTCCGGAGCTTGTTGGATGTATTCTAAAACAAGATTTAGCAAGTTATATGTATCGCCAACGGATCAAAAATCCCTTAAAATAGTCAATTTTAGATTACTTGGGTGCGGCTAAACCAGTATATTAAAAAGATTCGTAAGAGCGATTAAGTCACGTGATTTCCTAAAGAATCTCCTCTAGCATGCCTTCCAAAAGAATTTTCCCTTCCTTAACACTCACTCCTATCAATCAACCGCTCGCTCTCGTCCTCCAACTCCGAAGTCACGGCCCGGATCTCATTATGGTACATCTTGTCGGAGATGATCTCCTCGGTTCGGAAATTTGTGAGCTTGACCGTCCAATTCGAGTCGACCAGGCAATTCTGGAGGCAGAGAAGGCCGTGGTACATGATTGGGGAGGCATGTATAAAGGCCAGGGCCTAAAATACGGAATTTTTGAGCTTAGAAGGTATAGGCGTACCTTGACAACATCCTTGGCAAACGATACTTGGAAATTGCGGCCGAGTTTGAGCTCGTCGTTGAAAAGGATGTCCTGGAAATTGAGTTTTGGCTTCTACGATTTCTTTCCAAAAAAATAGAAGGTTCGTTGGGTTGAAAACAGTGGGATTTGCTAGACAAAAACCTTTGTTATGTTTTCCAAACAATAAAAGCTATTTTTCGGGTTGCAAAGGATCCGTTTAATGGAAAAATACCTCCAAGCTCCCCCTCGAGCACAGAATCCACATGACGACGAATTCATTCTGCTGGTTGAAGGCGATCCCGTAGAATTTATTCAGGTTCTCGTTTTCGATGAGTTTCAGCTAGAAAACAGTATGGGAAAACGTTGATCGAGAATTAATTAGGCCATGAAAATCGCATGCTTCGTCGCGGAACAACGCCAAAAACAACTTGTAGGTTTCTACAAAAAAGCTGGTCAAAAATAGGTTCAAAACCTTCATCCAAGCCGTGCTCGGAAAAGTATTTCTGAAAATTTAAAACTTACAAACCTAATTTACTTATACCCAAAGTCTCACGAGACATTGCACTAGAAGCGAACGGATCCAAGATGCTATACTTGGGGAAATAATGAGCATCAGGGGGATGGTGAGCTTTAGATCCCAGCGTGTCATCTCATCCCAATTAGGACTGGGGCAGAAATTTGAGTTGAGGGAGGGTCTAGTGATGCCCCTTCTCATCCGTCCGTCCCGTCTAACTTTGGGTACACGGATCCGAGAAGGCACCAAAAAGCCGCCGTCGGCTAGGCAAATCCGGATTCTAATCTTGGGGGTGGGGATTTTTGTGGTCTTCTGAGAGTATTCACATTTTCTGCTTTTTCTCCGACTAATTCGAGTCGGGCTTTGTCACCGGAATATAGGAAACCAAATGATCTCCGCTAGATTGCCTCTAAAGATTCAGAAAGTTGGGCTTACTTCCTTCAGCGTCCGCAAATCTTCCTTCTGGAAGGTGATATTCCGCATCTGGGTGAAGCGTTTGATCGCCAATCTAAAACCAATTAACGGTCTGTGTGCAAAGGACAACCCACCGAACACCATTCGATATGGCCTGCTTGGCGCCGACCATGCCATTTTGCTTGGACGTCAAGCTGCCCGAAAACGAGCCGGACGATTGAGACTTGCTGGCAAGGGAGTGTTCGGATTTCTGAACGACTCAGGATTTCAATTTTTGTCTTTAGGGTGGAAGTTCATACGCCTTTTCAAGCTTGAAAGTTGCCAAAGCTAATAGTAAGATACTTACCATTTTTGAGGCATCGACCAGCCGAACGCTATCTCTCGGAATTCGCCAAGTCATGTCGTAGAGCAAGCGCTCTTTTCTAAATCAAACCGTTGAATGATGTTTTAAAGCCTAAAGCTATAATTGTTCAAGCACTTACTGTTTGGTATACAAAAAGTAGGATAGTGGAAATATGGTCAGAATGAACAAGGTGACGCCCATCAGTACGAAGTAGGTTGTGTAGTCACAATCAGCTCCTGAGTGGGATAATCTTATGCAGTTTTAGAAACTAGAAAATACCCGTAAATCCACAGGACGGTACTGATTGGGGGAGTTGGCCGTTGTGGCTGTTCCAATAGAATTGGACGACCTCGTGGGCTACCTGCAGGAAAATAACCTCGCACTAAAGGCTTCAAAGTTCTCCAGGATTCGCTAGCTAACCTTGGAGTTCCTAAAGGATCACGGCTGGTTTGCCCGCTCTTTGTCTCTCATGATCTCGTTTTTCTCTCTTTCCCTTTATCTGCCTATCTCTCTCTCTCTCTCTCTCTCTCTCCCTCCTCTCGCTCTTTCTTTATTTATTTGATTGTAGACCCACATGCTCCGAGCACAACTCCAAGTTCGAATTGCACTTGTCGCGCTCGCCGAGTTTTGCCTCTAGCTCGACGACAATCCGTAAGGTACCATTCGAGGTATGATAGGTTGCATACGACGGGACCCGGATGGCCTTGTTGTTCATCAACACCAGCCCAGTGACGCCTAAAATCAACCTTTGAACTTTCATGGTTCAGTGGCACCTTACGCAATAGAAATAGCTGTTAGCCGGTATCTAAGAGCTCTAAAAAGGCCTAACCTACCCATAAATTGCCGATTCGTCATCTTCTCCCAGATAAACGAGCCGTTAAAGTGTACATCGTAGTCCCCGGTATCTTCAAACGCATCCCTCAACGCCAGGCCGTAGAGGAAAAGAGCATCGTATAACGTCATGTAGGCCAGGGTGGCATACTGTAACAAGCCGTTTTGACGTAAAAAAGGTAAGTCCTACATGAGTAGCCAGCATTCCGGTGGTTTTGATAAATTTCTCTTGAAAATCGTCGAAGAATTTTGCGTCGTAGCCGTGGGCGGTGATGATCATCGTGTTTTCATAAGCAGCCTTTACTTCTTGTTTGTCTACGGTGGTTGCTTCCCAGGGGTGATGGTCGTTGATCTAAAATGGAGCTAAAGTCTCGTTTTTGGTATCAATAAACATTTCTGGTGTCATTCAATTAATGGAAGGCATTTCGATAAATTTTTCTAGCTTAGATCGCTTATTGATTAAATTGCTTTTGGCCGTTTTGAAGTGACCTTAATTCTTACTATTAGATCATGGAAAGACGGCCCTGCTGTTAGGAAGGAAAGCTGTTGGGTTTAGACAGCTCCGAGCCAGGTCGCCGCCTACTTTGCACACGTTTCACACCAGTATCTATCGAGAGCTAGCCGAGAAAGAGGTCGACTTTGACGCTTGCCAGGGCCATTTGTCAGTTAATTCCTTAAATTCATTTTCCAGTCGGCCAAAATCGTTATCAGTCGGCAATGGTCCGCTGAAGGGTGGAGTAGCTGTAAAGCCATCGTCGACGACGAGGTCGATTTGAACGTTTCAAGGGCTTTACAACTTTTAGGTTTTAACTGTGTATTTAAACTGCATCGAACCGTTCCCTATTTGGCATCTATTCCTAATCGACGATTGGTCACGGTTAGGCCGCTGTAAAAAGGAACCAAAACGAGTGGTTCCCCTGGCCTATGTACTTTAACCCAAGAGCTCAAATCCATTTTTCGCCTCATCCCCACATTTTTCCTATCTTCCTAGCGAATCCTCGTTTCCGGTTACGCAACCACTTGGCCGGCATGGAGATGGCTCACAAGGGAACCACCCGAGGTCGAGGTGGCGTTTCGTTATGGGACCCAGCCCATTTTGTGCAGAATTCTTTGCTGATTCCGAATCCGCTGCTCATTTTTTGCCAAATAGCTCGTTTTAAAAAGTTATAGCGCTTCAAAGTTCCATTTTTTCCCAAATTTTTCAACTTCAAAGCCATTTATTTTGCACTTCCCGGATGATTGATCAAAAACGAATATCGCCATCATATTCAGAAAATTTTTCTCTATCGAATGAACTATTTAACTCAAAATTGTTGGAAATCGAAAAAATCGACGATACTTGGTATGGACTTCGTTTTTTGTATGGGAAATGGTGAAAAACGGGCTATTTCACACTCCCATAAGTGATCATCGAGAGGCAGTAGCGCAGTAATGAAATATATCATTCGAATCAGAAAAAAATTCTCTACAAGATAGGCTTATTAAAATGGATTGACATATTAAAACAAAAAAGTTGGGCATCGTGACAGATGACCGCCCGCGGGCTCAAATATCATCTTAAAATCGCCGTAACTTTTTAAATCGGGCTATTTGGCAAAAATTGAAAGCGGGTTCGGAATCAGCAAAAAATTCTGCACAAAATGGGCTGGGTCCCATAACGAAACGCCACCTCGACCTTAGGTGGTTCCCTTGTCAGTCAATTTAAGGCAGGGGAATTACGACTACTGTAATCCGTATTTGTGCCCGGCCGGGGCAGTCAGCGCGGCCATTTCCGGAGAATTTGGGTAGCCACAGATAATAATAATAATGAAACTAAAAAATTGGCGTCGATTTGGTGCCATAGTAGCGAGTAATCAGAAGAGGGCAATATAGCAGAGATGGATTGGGGAAAAGAAAACTTAATGTTTGGGATAGCCGAGCTGAGTCAGGAACTCGCGGATGCACGGTAGACTTGAGGCACAGGCTAGCAGAGATTAGAGGACAAGGAAGCTTGGCGTGAGGTCGGCAGGCTAGCAGAGAGCGTTTGGGAAGAGTTCATACTCGGTAGAATTGAGGTAGGCTAGCAGGGAACATTTGGGAAATAGTCCCTATCTAACACGCTTATGGCTAGCTAGCAGATACAATTTAGGATCCACCTACATGTGATAACCAAGGCAAAATGTAGACGTATTCCTCGGTTTTCATCTCAGCTCGATACACGGCTTGCATGAAGTTGGTGTTCGCATGCAAATCCATGCCCAGCTCGACGAGGATGACTGAAAATGAACATAATAGATAGAAGGGCAAGCTAGCAAAGATCATTTAGGAATGGTTTGGCGAAAGACATACTCCTAGCCTTTGCTTTCAATTGCTTCAATTTTCCCGACGCCAAAATCTCATCAGCTGAAGCATAGGGATCGATTTCGACGAGTATGTTGACTTGGAGCTAAAAATTTTTTTCTTGGATTTGGAGGCGAACTAATCGTTTAACTAAAATTTCAAAGAACAAATACCTGCGCATCCTTTTTCTTGATTAAATTATTCAAGGAGTGCAGACTCAAGCGATCGTAGCCGTTGGTGGGTCGAACCATGCCGACCTAAAAACGGAAAATTCCCGATCTATGGCTCCGTTTGAAATTCTAATGAGTCCGTTAAGGCGTGTATAGTCAGGAAAAATTGTAACGACGCGAATAAAAAAGCGGAAATTGGAAAAAACTTAAAGGAAATATCGGTACCTGCTCCCAATTGTTCAACTGCAGAAAAGCCATCGTTGCCCTCGCCATTTCACCAGCTGATGTGAGAGCGACAGAACCGAGTGTCGGGAAGACAGTTCGATCAGACAGGATGTCATCTCCAGACATGTGGGCAACAATTGGTACGTTCCAACGAGGTGCGAGACGGCCGATGACGAGCATTTCTGGAAGAAGGAGCATTGAGAGTTAAATAGAAATTTGCTGGGATGTGTGCCATTTTCAGGAGGCGATGGCAGCGTGATTTTATGGAAGAAAAAATCATTTAATGGCATGTACGATTAGAGTGAACACAGCGCCACGCGCCTGCCCGGCGTTCACGTCCGTCTTTCCGGAGGGTGTGTAGCATTCTTTAGTGCCGGAGTCTGGTAATCTCCAGAGCCAAAATTTTGCAATACCGGTTAACCGATAAGTATCGTTATTACCATTATTACAACCCGGCCCAAAATATATCGTCGCGTTTTTCATGTAGTGCAGATATGCCGCATTCTCAACACCGCTATACTTGTTACAGCTCTCGTAGGTGATCACCCTAAAATGGATTCGAGTTTTTGAGACACTTCACGCGACTGACTCAATAGTAAAATTCTTCGGCAATATTTTCCTCTCCTTTAGGTCGGCATACCCCATCCGGAGAATATCTGGCTCATGTGCTATCTTAAGAAGAATTTGATAGAATCCTTAATAACTTATGATAGTACCTGCGGATTATTTGGTAGTAAATGCCCAATTTTGACAACACCGCCAGAGCCGACATTTTTACGATTTAGTGCTCGCAGATCTTCAGGTCGTAGTCTGATTGCGTAGGTCGGCGATAGGAATATTGAGATTAGGAGTAGTGCTCTCCACCGCATCCTGATGTAAAATAAAATTTTTGTATTTTACACACTATTTTCACGTTTTCTGCTTAATTTTACTGACTTTAAATGTGGTTGAACTACTAATTAGTGGTTGAAACTTTAAAAAAACCCTGTATTAAATCTATGCTAAACCTTATTAATATTGTAAAAAAATCAGAATACAGTAACTGGTTTCATTAAAATGTTAGTGCACTCAAAAAGGTAAAAAAAAGGAAAACTTGTGAAATCTCGAAATCCTGAATTTTTGCAAAGTAAGCCGATCCAACGTCTCTAATAACAAATCTATTTTATCTAATTTTGGAGCATTGGAAAGATTATCAGAGGCTTTAATTTGGCGGGTAATCTATGGAAATCCTAGGAAAATATCTGATGAGATTGGTAAATCAGTAGACGATCCTATGGTGGTGGCCGGACCCACTCACCTCCTCCTGCCCATCCCCCATCCCCATCCCCTCCTCGGCGTCAAATCCAAACCGGAAAGGCCCTAATGGACCTCTTTAATATCAACCCATCCCGCGCCAATCCACTCACTCACCTGCTCCTCGCCTATCTACTGGGTAATCGGAGTGGCTCCGTTATTGCTGGAGCAGCTGTGTAGGGCGATGAGGCAAACTGCCATTCGTCAAGCATGCCCGGATGCAACTTGTCTAGGGATTGAAGCGTGGAATACGGTGATACCGGGACATCATGAAGTAAACTGGCATTGGTGTGGCATCCATCGTTGGCTCGTAATAAGAGATGTTCTAGATTTCAGATTCTAAAGGAATGTGGAAGGCAAGGGATTGTACCTAGCATGGCTGGCTCACCCACCTGCGGTCTGCACCCACCTGAAAATGTTGGATATTGGCCATCCGAGCAAAAAGATGAATTTGGGGAGAACATTCGTGCTCGGCTTAGGATTTTTAAAATTTTCAATTCTTGCGCTTCTTTTCTCCTTTAATGACTCACAATTTAGATTATACAACAACGCTTCCGAAAGAAAGTACAATGTCTTGCTTTTTGAGCAACCCCGAGCCAAATTCGTCAAAATCCTTGACGGCCCTCAGAAACCTCTGCTAGACTGCCCCGGCTAACCCTTGCCTGGGGTTGTCGTCTGTGACATATACTGTGTAAAATTCTGGTCACAGGGTCACGGGTTTTTTATCTTGATGTTTTTTTATACCTCGATGACTATGACTTCGAATGGCCATTTTTCGCTAATGCGTCTGGTGATCGAGGAATTGATGATGAGTTTAAAAATTGAACTCCAGCTTTTGATGCAATAGCAGTCTGACGCTACTCCATTTTTCTAAAAATTTGGCCCTACAAAAGCGCTTGAAGGGTGCCTTTATTAGTCCCCCAAACTGATCATTGACCCAAAACCCATTTCCCATCCTTTTTATTAAAATGGCGACTATACAACCCATCCGTGAAGATAGTCTCGCGGCGCGGCCCCAGGGCTAGAAAGACCATTGGCCAACAGCAACGCGACCCACTCTCACAACGAGACTAACTCATCATTTATGCATATCAGCCGGCCAGTCGTAGCCACCAATTAGACCCAGGGGTGTCCAGCGGCATTCAACACAAAAGATTCGGGACATCGCCCCACGAGCATAGGCCTCATTTGGGGTTGATCTGGGATATGCGTGAGCTGGAAAGCTTTAGTTTTTCGGGTTTGATCTTTAGTGAGGTTTGTTTTTATCGATTTTCTGAAATTTCTTTGTCTATCTCTTTCTCGCTCTCTTTTTCACACTAGCTCTCTCGCTCGCTCTCTCGCTCGCCATCTCTCTTGCTCACTCTCTCTCACTCTTTCGTTTTCGTTTTCGCTACCTGAATTTTTCACGTTAATTTTCAAAATTACTGTTTTATGATGCCCCATGTGAGGCGAACGGCCTTTTCTATTCCGAACTCCGGGGCTTTTGTTGTATTCTAGAATTTTCTATGCTCTTCGTGCTTTTTGATAAATATTGGAAGCAACGAGAGCTCAAAAATCCCTTAGAATTCTTCCAAGATTTTCACCGAAGTTGTTCCTCGAAAAGAGTCACAAAATTCATCAATCTCCCGCTTCTCCGAACCCTCAAGAATATTTATCAAGAGCTTTATGATGAGTTAGCGGATTTTGAGTGCGCTGGTTAAGTTCTTATTTCATACATTTTTTTTCGGAATTTTTGCAAGATTTAAAAATGTTTATTTTATTATTTTAACCCAATTTTGCTGTTATTAAATATATCTTACTGCTTTTTTAAAATCTAAATATGTAGTTTTTCTAATTTTTTTGAATCTTCCAGTTTAAGGCTTTTCCAAACAACGAAGCTAAACCGATTTTCTCAAACACAAAGTTTTTAGTTTTTTCGTTGTTTTAATAGTTTTGGTTTTTGTTATTTTGTTTTGCTAGAGCTAATTAGAACACCTCGAAGTAAGTGGAATTCTAGTGCTCGTGGAATTCGTTTATTGCCATGCACTTACCCCTGACACATCTAACACCTTTCACCCCGGGCTCCTTCCGGGTCCGAAAAACCCTAAGTTTCGGGCCGGGCCCGAACTCACTCGTGCTCAATTTCAGCGCCACCAGCTCCTCATTTACAGCCCCTAAAAAAGGCATTTCGGCCATCGATTCAACTCCCAAATAGCCCGGAGCCGGGCAGGCTTTTCGGAAGGGATGGACATCGTTCGACGATTCACCACAGCCTTCTATCATCGGGTAGGTCGTTTTTTGAGGAAGGGGGTTCGTATTATGCTTTGGAAAATTGGTGGGGCGGCCGAAATGGGCCCTCGTTGTTTTCGGGAATCGGCCCATCTATTTGGTGGTTCGGCGCATGAGATGGCGGCTGCGAATGGCGTTTGTCTGGCATGCAGTTTATGCTGTTTTTTGGCTTGGCTACATCGCTTTTTGCAGAATTATGCTAAAATTAATAAAAAGCTTAAGAACATCAACTGAACGAAAATGTCTTTCGGTCCCATAATCCACCAATTTTATGAGTTTTTTAGCTAAAACATAGCGTGGATTTCACCTAGAATTTTCCGTGTCCGTGACGCGCGAAATAAAAATCTCAATGAGCCGCTAAATTCGCTGCACCGTGACGTATGCATTGAATACAGTAACCGGCAGCCGGTTGCCGGGCCAAACGCGACGCTCCCTCCACGCGGTTGCTGTCACTGTATTTAATGCGTACGTTACGGTGCTAGGTGTCAAACGCTACCAGTAACGACTAGATATCTACATCTTTTCAAACATTTGAATGACAACAGAAACGTAAAGTTAGAGCGCAAATCCGAAAGTGATTACAATTCTTTTGCATGTCGTGTTTTGATGTATTATGTAGCTGACGCGACGCAGTCAATGGAAAAGGATTCTTTCACTTCTTCCTTAATGCGTGCCCTGAAGACTTTGATACCTTCCAACTAATCTACGGAACGCAAGAACCAACCCTTTGTGTCTTTTAGGTCTCGGCAGCTACGCGGCGCACCAAGAAACGCGTGCAAAAGCCTTAGGGTTACGAACGCTAATGTCCGACATATAGATATCCAATAGCTTAACAACTTAAATTATTTTTCCGCGGAAAATTGCGTATTTTGAGACGCTTTAATTTGCATGACTTCAAAAAAATTAGTCAAGCTTTCCCACGATCAAAAACAGATGTATTTCCACACAGTCGTGGCAGCCAGTTTATATTACAGCAGGTTTTATGATAGAACATCTAGGAAAAGCTATTCGTTAAGACAATTACGGTAGCTCTATATAGGGATTATCATACTACCCATTGCCTGAATCGAATTTATTTCCCTAAACCAATGAGCATCTTACCCTCTCAACAAGCACCCATCATTCACAACACTTAGAATTTCCCGTCCGGATTCCATGAACCCTCCACTGTTTTCCCGCAGTAATTGAGCAGTGATTGGATGTTTGGGAGCCGTTTTCGGGGGCATCTTTTGGGCTCCCATGGGAATATTCTGGCCCTGGAGAGACCCTCGAAAAGGAAACGGACCCGAAAAGCACCTCCGATCATCTACTTTAGGTTCCTCCACGCTCCCACATAACGGCCATAAATCCAAAAATTGGCGCGCTGCCATTTCCGGGTTTTAGGAACGTCCTTTTCACTTTGTTGATCTGCTCTTTGCTGGCAAAATAAACTTATGGGATTTGGTGCCACGGATTGCTCGTCGATTTTGCCGCGAACGCGCCACGCGACGCGCACGTTGAAGATTTCTGTTCACTTTTTGCTAGATTGCAAAATATGGTTGCAAAGCGCTGCGGGCGGGTTGCGTGTCGCGTGTCACGGACGCGACAAAATTCCTGGGCCGTCCACAGTTATTTTTTATTCTCGTATCTTGCCCTTCCCTTTAAGTGCCTCTTTAAGAGTTTGAGCCTTTTCCTATATTTCGTGATTTTTCTACCCCATCATCATCTTACCCACCCAAAAGCCGGGAATGGCAAATTAAATTTTACCCCTCTTCGGGTGTTCGCTCGTTTTTTGCAAGCCAAAAAAAGCCAGGGAATTGAGTCAGAAGCCCTAATAGCGATTGTGGGAGGGAGAGGATTTCAGGAAGTAGAAATCATGCGTCTACTTTAAAAAATTTTCCTTACAGCCTCGTTTGTCAATTAACAAGGAGTCGCTTTTAGGTGCTTTTGGAGTTTCTGGACGGGACCTAGCTAATTCGATAGAGAAAAAATTCTAAGAACACCCGGGTTCAAAAGATCGATAAATGTTTCTAGAAATTTAATTAAATTCGCCTTCACTCTCTCGCCGGGGAAACGCCAATCATACTTCCGGAAGGCCCTTATAGAATTTGAGAACCGCGAAACAGGCACGTCTACAACTTTTTCAATTTTGTTGCGGCGGTTTACAAATTACGATTTGTGTAGTCCTATTATTGTGTTGATTGACCATAGGTACGTCGATCATTTCAAGGCAAACCCACTGAAATAAATCCACATAATAAGAAGCAGTGAATTATGCTTCAGATGATTAAAAACAGGGCGTAGGCCAACCACAAGCCACCTGGCCATGGCTGGACAATCCGCCCAGCGCGACCACCGAATACCAAACACCTCATGGGTCGGGAAACCGGGACATTAATTAAATTGACAAGCACCTAACACACTTTTTGAAACAGGATGTGGCTCAGACTTAAGCCAATATCTAATTCGAACACAGGGTCTTCTTCTTGAAAAATCCCACAAAACACGGTATTTACCCTAGTAAATCCCCCTCTACCAGCTTCCCGGTCCCAATTGCTCATTCCACAACCACCACCTGGGGCCCTTGTGGGGCAGTGTGCCCTCCAGGCATTTCGCTCAAAAAAAGGGGATGTTGGTGCTCCGTTTTACGCCTCTCTCTGCCTCCATGTGCTGCTCCAGAAACCCCCCAATTCCGGAATCCATTTCGCCCATAAATAGGACCGTCGTTCGGGGCGAAAGAACGGGGAAAGCGAGAGAGAGCGAAGGAGAGAAAGAGAGCAGAATGGAAGACGCCATCCGCCAGCACATCATCCTCGGGCTGCTTAGCCCCGAGGCGCTTGTGCGTAATTTTATTAATTATTTTGATGGGATATGGGTGTATTTTGGAGCGTATCGTAGGGGAGTTAGTTTACGACCAAGAGCATGCCGAACTGCGTGGTTTTCTTGCATGAAATCTGCGAGTAGTCAGCAAAAAAAACAGGCTTTCCAGTCTCATACTTTCGCTAGAGAGCCATTTCTTTCCTTTTTAGATGATGATCCCGAAGGAAAAAGCCCTCTCCCCATCGGCATTTGGTGTTTACCCCAAACCTCGGGAGTTGCCGTCACCTGTTTGCTGTTTCAAGATTATGCATATTCGGGTGAGTAGTTATAAGCTATTACTACAGGGTGTCCCAAAAAAAACCCCCTCGGCATTTGGCCGTCTTCTATCGGCTCGGGACCAAATTTTTACCAGTGATGGGGACCCATAAAAACTATGTGCAGCCAAATTTTCTAAGCAAAATATTGTAAAACCAAAAAGTTATCGCTAATAAACTGATTTTTGGAAAACGCTGGTACTCGTTTTTGGCTATGTTTTCGCAATTAGCATGCCGATTTTGAGTAATTTTCCAAAAAAATGGTCATTTCTCGGTCAGTTTCTGGCAATTTCGATAATAAAAGTGATCAAAAGGCCCAATTTAAACGTAATTTTCGTAAATCAAAAAATTTCTACAGGTAGAAAAGAGTGCCCTCTTCTGTTTTGCTAAACATTTCGAGGCCGAAATCCGTCAAAATCCTAGTGAAATCGGCAAAATAAACCTTAATTTTGATATATCTTTTTTGTTTTACAATATTTTGCTTAGAAAATTCGGCTGCACATAGTTTTTATGGGTCCCCATCACTGGTAAAAATTTGGTCCCGATTGGATGGAAGACGGCCAAATGCCGAGGGGGGGTTTTGGGACACCCTGTAGGTAATTTGGAACTTGTGTACTAAATAACAGGGCCAATTAATGTCGTCACGATATTTCTAGACCGGTTCCATGTGGATAGCTTACGGCGAAATGTTATGGATTACCACGCAGGCTTCCTTTTGGGCAGCGCAAGCTGTCACAGGTAATGAAAATCTTCATAAAAGCGTCACCATAATAATTTTATTAATTTAAAATTGAACGGCATTTTATGTTTAATACTTCACGTCATTTTTAAGCTAAAAATTGGTATTTGAATTCTAAACGCATTCGGCTTTTTTTAGGTGGCTGGTCACCGATGAACATATTCCTTGGCTTCCTAACCGTATTATTACAAATCGTACTGGTCGTTCATTTGATGAAAGGTAGAGCCAATCAGTTACACCATGAAATTATTCGTTACCCTCATTTTTTAGGTATCAGAGATTTCCGATTATCCCTACTGATCGTCTACATGTGTGGCCTATGTATTCGGATTGCTATTTTCCTTACCTCATTCTTTGTTATCTTATTTTTATGCATATTTGTTGGAAATGGTAAGAAGACCCCTTTTGCTAAAAATAATTTTTAAGTAAATTCCTACGAGAAGCCGCTGGTGAGATATGCCACCGGAAAGGCGCTTTTCCTATTGATATTTTCATTGCTGAAGGTGCGGTTTTAGCGGTTTAATCAAGCGTTGATTTTCAGATCTATGCCTTTTTGGTGATCCGAAATTGTCATGACTATATCCAGAGGACAAAGTCGTTTTTCCGGACGCCAGAAGAAATTTCTTGTGGTGGTCATCAGAACCACTTTGACAAGCTGGAGAAGGGGCAAAAAATGGAGAAGGTACTATACTTAAAAACTTAAAATCGCCGAAACGTAAACAAATTGCTCAAACGGCTTTAATCCTATTAAAATTGAGCGTTTCAATTCATTAGCTGTCATGAGAAAGGCTCAGGCGTGCAGAAATCCTTATTTCGGGCGAGCGTTCTGAAAGCCTTCTTTTGGGCGGTTATAATGCGAGGGACTTTGAGTTGAATCGACGATGACGGCATTGAAGTAGGCTTGCGAATTCCGAATTGTATCGGGCTCTAAAATAGACCTCTTGCACGCAGACGTTCACCCCAGGGCATAGAATTTTCCAAAGAAGCTTGGAGGGCAATTTTCAATCTCTAGATGTTGCAGAAACCCGAAGATTTTAGTATTATTTTGCTTAGATTTTATGATAGCACTTGCCATTCAATTAACGGACGATATTTGATGATTTTTGGGAGATTAGGTTGGCATTTTTAAGTCACAAACCTTGCGGCGCTTCTTTTTGGTTTCATGAGGTTGGAAAAATTTATAGCTTTGATCTAAATTTAAGGTACGTTTTCGAAGGGCTTCCAAGATATTTTGTAATTGTAAATTCTCTACGTTCTGCGTTTGTACAGAGGAACGCTAATTATAGTTTTTCTATGGCGTTAAATTATCACCACGAATTTTTCGGCCAATGTTTTCATGATTCAGTAGAAATCGTCTTTGATTAATAGATTATATGGGGTAATTGATTTCTGGTCAATTCTGAGGTTCTTCGCTTAAAAAAGTTCCTACCAGACCAACCCAGCCCAGCTTTTTATCCCATCTATTCCAGTCCAACCAACTACTAGTATTAGTATTACCAATGACGCGAGAACCCGAGCCCCGACCCCAAATCTGGGTGTTTATTTTTACGAGGCATGTGGGAAGTGCTTGAATAATTATGCCGTTTTGGGGGTCACGGCATCCAAGTTTTGGCGGAACTAGCTGAGCTACATCCCTGCCCATTCCGGGCCGCACCGATCTCGATCTCCCCAACGCATTCAATTACGCGCTTTTGGCCCTGGCCTAGAGGCTCAGAAAAATATGATGTATGGGTCTTTGGAAAGTGTATAGAGTATGCGCGCGCGTTGGCGTCCTTTTCTATCCTGTGGTCACTTTTCATGATGGGGCTGTTTGAAGACTTCCTGATGTGACATCCGGATGTTGCGCGCTGGGTTCATTTTGGCATGGACCAAAGAATTTTTGCACATCGTTCTTTCCTTGCATTCAATAACTTTATCATACCACCCCGTATTAACAAAACTTTAGCTTCCCTATACTCCAAACCTTCGCGCTGGTTTTTTTTAATAATTACGTAGGAAAATTACGTTTCTTGCACCCTTTGACCGTTGTGGAAAATCCAGATGGCGGCCCTGAGAAACTTTATCTATCGAATTTTATGGACTTGGTAACTTTGACTCCCAAACGAAGTTGCCACATTAATGGTGATAAAGCGTGCCTTTTCATTGGATTTTTTTAATGGCGTTACCTTTCCTTTTTATTTGCAAGCCTCTGATAATGGAACCTTAGGTTACCTTGCAGTACGCAGTACGGACACCGGTCGTTTTGTTCAGGTATGCATACAAGATGTTTAAAACATTTTTAACGCTAGCGCGCTCTAACGTACTTTACAAAGGCAGGTTCTGCGACTATGGCGTTAATTTCGTGTTTTTAGTAATCTAATCAAAGATATTTTCGGAACCCGGAAACCCACGTCAAAGCCGTTACGTTAATTTGAGCATCTGCTCGATCGCTACAGTGCAAAAATGAGGAACTTGAATTCCATTTTAGTGTTCAAGAAGTAGCGTCGTTGGCTCTTTTGTAAATTACAGACTATCCAAGCAATTATCACGTAATTGAGGGTGTTTATCGCTACGTAGTTTATCGTTTTTGAATTCTTTGAGACGCCGAGGGCCAAAAGTATACCTAGAAAGTATAAAAGAATAAAACGAGGCAGCCGTCTCAATTCAGAAAGGCCATTTTACACGTAGCTCCGAGACGTTTTGAACTTCTTCGTGTTGTTGCAAAGATGGCATCGGAATCATAGGTTTCTTTCAACTCCTTGGGATCAAATTTTCGCGTCTAACTCCCGGGGAAGGAACGCCAACATGTTTTTTGGCGAGTCTCGTGTGTACATTTTTGATGCCCAGGCGACCGAAAAGTTCCTGAAAAGCGCCGCTATAATTTAATATTAAGGGGGAAAAATAGAAGTGACCAATATGTAGACAGGTGTTGTTGTCAAATTCTAGGTACATACGAATTTTTGGGTCTAGCGAGCCTTGAAAAGCCGAGCAAAATCAAATTTAAAGTGCATAAAATCCAGTCCTATTATGCTCTAGGTCTCCTCGTCGCCGTCAAAGGCCGCCCAGATCTGCTCGGCGGCGAAAACAGAAAAGGTGGGGCGGAGTCCGAAGAAGTCGGCCTCATCTGATCCGAGGAGTCCTCAGAAAAGCTTCAAAAACTCAAACCAACTACCACTGGTCCATCAGCCAATGTCTTTATGTGATGCGTCAATCCCGAAAATTGATGATGTCCCTGAGATTGCCGAGATACACTGCTAAAGCTGATTTGGATTTAATAAAATAAAATTAAAATTGACATTTTTCTGTGCTCTTTATTTGATTTGTTGACGCTGGCGCGGGATTACGTCACTATGACGTTGATATGGATTTTGCAGTACCCGCGGCACGTAACGCATGAAACTTTGGCCGCTCTTGCGACAATCTCGCGCTAGTCTCGCGGCGGGCTTGAAGGGGTTGGAAGCTATTATGCAATGGAAGGGTTGGAAATTCCCGGGAAATCCGTAAATCAAATGCTTTTACTTGCTCGGTCCTTTAACAAATAGCGCGTTTTTGCAAGTGCGGACCCCCTCTCCTTTGTTCCTTGATATGCTTCTGCTTTATTTGCGAATAAAGTAACACTTTTTAGTGCTTAATTTTATCACATATGCGGGCTGATTTTGCTTTTTTGACATCCTCCGCAGATCCGGGACATTTTTCACTCGTTGCAAACTGACTTCCTGCACGCGCCTGCAAAAGGATTCCGAGAATTTCCTGCATATAATGATGCCTTCCAGGTCAAGCGTATTTTTGCCGATTTCGCACTACAAAAGCTCACAGCATTTGTTGCATTTGGCAAAGACCAAAACGGTTTTTAGTTTCATGAGAAGAACCTATTTTTGGGGTTCGTATTCGCCCAAAAAAACTTTCTATATTACTGGCTGTTCACACGCTTTACAAATATAGTCACATTTACCCAAAATATCTTATTGCCCTGAGAATGTAAAATTCCCCTCGTTGTTCGAACCCGCCTTGTTCCTATTTGCAACAAACTACCAGAAAGTCTAACCCCCTAATTTTTCGAAATTTCGAGATCGCCCTACTAATTTCAATTGGGTTCAAAAACTGCCTATTCAAAAGGTGCTGATGATGTAAGCAACATCATTTTACGATTGGTATTGAAGAGAGTGTTTTTTTGGCGGCACAGTAGTAAGCCCGAGAAAGGGCTTCCGGCCATTTTATCTCGGCACCTGCCGTTGGAGTAAAAAGTGGCGTGGGGGCACCTGCCAAACCCAATTAGGTGGTAGCTAGAGGTAAAAAAGCGGAAGGTTGGACTTTGGTTTGCTTTTTTGCCACTACACAATAGTACGAAAAGCTCGAAAAACACGCGCTTTTTGGCAAGGGGTTAAAGCTTGCGGCCAGAGCCTCTTTTCTGCTGGCTAGAACCTCATGGCGTATAAGATATTCCAAATTTTGCACCAACAGCTATAAAAAACCAAAGCGCAGCGCCATAAAATATCACAGTAGCGTCTGGGTTAATCGCCCCTCTTTTGCCTTACTTTATGAGCTTCATGTGATCGGGGTAAGATATAAATACTACAGTAGAATTCTTGCGACTTTGCGGCTTCTTCTTTTAAAAAGTTATCGCCTTGATCTGTTTTTCAGGCTCGGCTTCTATGACTTTGCTTCAAACCAAGTCATGCGACCCGTCGCCCTTCTTGTAACTTGCGATAAATTATTACCTGGAAAGCCATTGCCGAGAATGTAAAGCATCCAAATTGACTATGATTCGCTTTCACACGTCACACAATTGTAATTTGCTTCTTTCCTTGCCTCTTTGACGTTTGAGTCGGCTTCTGGTGTCGAGGTATCTAATCCCTCTGGCTCTAATTCTTTGACCTCGTGCGTCCGCTTCTTGCATTTGCTTTTTTGCTTTTTGACTGCCTTGTCATGTCAATTGTCCGATTGCAATGTGTCAAAATGCGCTGTAAAACTCAAAAAAATCCCTGGGAGTGTAAATTACCCTGAATTTTTTGGAATAATGAATTGACTAGTAAAAAACCCGAGTTCTAGCGAATTTTGTGGCTTGTACCACAGAAACGGATCTATTTTTCAAATTTGCAAGTATTTTTCTAGTCCCATCAAGTTCAGCTAAACGGCCATATTACAGGGGTTTTGCTCTTGTCATGCTTCAGACTAGCCATTAGGCTTGTTGCCGATCATTCATCGCGTCTCACTTTCCGCGTATCGGCTCGTCAAAGTCTGTAATTTGCTGTAATTATAGCCCTCGCTAGATTTGAAATGCTTCCGCTCAGGTTGCGCTTCACCATTTTCTCATTCGTAGGCGAATTCCGGGTGAAACAGAAAATGGGCAGCAGCATGATGATGATCGGCTTCTTGGCGGCGGTTTGCGTCGCGGAACTGTTTGCAGGTAGGAAATTCTCTCTTAAGCAATTTTATAAAAGCGTTGTTAATAATTGGTATGCGTCATTGATTTGGCGGATTTTTTTAGGTAGGTAGTGCCGGTTTTCTATCAAAACTTCAAACTTTAAGAATTTTTCTAAGTTTTTGAATAGTTTTCCTTCTTTCCTTTTTCATTTTTTATATAGCAAAAAGCCACACAAATACGTAGCTTTAATGCTAACTTCCTGCAAAACAGCTTTGTTGACAAACAGCGCCCCAAATTTAGCCTCGATTCCGGCGCAGCAGCCTACAAATGAGCTCTATCGCCGGGCGGCCGAGATGAACCCTTTCTCCCGAAAATACTACTCGTTCGCAGAACTTGGCGTTCCTTCAGTCGATGTTCCAAGGAGTTGTAAGTGAAGTTGCAATCTTAAAAACCAAAAATCGCGTAAACTAACAAAATCCGCTGAATTTAATTTGCTAGAGAGATTTGTATACCTTGAAGCTGTTAATATTAATAAAAAGGTATTGATAAAGCTGTAATTTAAATTTGTAAAGCGCTGTCTTTTGTCAAAAACTGAAACGGTGTCTGTTATTAGTCCATTACGACAGGAAAAGACGTTAGCAGACGACCCCTGCCTCTTGGCGGCGAGCGGCGGAGCAGGCGCCGAGCGGCGGAGTAGCCCCTCCGCTGATAGCGCCCTCTTCCCACCCCGCCACCACCCGGTCCCGTGGTGTAGCGGTTAGCACTCAGGACTCTGAATCCTGCGACGGGAGTTCAAAACTCCCCGGGACCTTCCTTTTTGCTTTTTGGGGAATATGTTTGGCAAGGTTTTACTGATATTCTAACAAACATTTCTGGCTATTTTGATATCGTAATTTAGTCAAATCGAAACCAAAAAGTTGATTTTCACTTTTCTTATTGTATTAGGTTGGAACTAAAGTTCGCGCAATATTTTCCTTTCTTTGTAATTTTTCGGACCGGAAAACGGGCAAGAACCAAAATGTTTTTTGGATGAACGGATATGCAATAAAATTCTCTATTCGATGTGTGGGACGGAATCGCGTTGCTTCCCTATTAGAATTTTTTAAAGCTAGATTTAAGCGAAAATGAAAAATCGCTTCGGACCGCCTTTACAAAACAAATTTGGCTTCCTTTTTAGGCTAATTCGGCATGCAGCCAGTAGATACAACTTATTATCAGATTGATGATCAATTTCGATGGTGACTTTATGGCGCTTCGGAAAGATGTCCGGGTCAAAAATTTGAAGTGCCCTCGAGAGAAACGCAAAAATCTTTAAAACTACTGGGGCTAAAAACCTGTAATTATGATCCCACATACTCATGAACCCAATAGATATATGCAAAGGAGAGAATATCGGAATCTGGCCACTAAATTTTCAGAAAGAAATTTCCGAAGTTCGATTGCGCGAACTTATGTTCCAACCTAATAGTATCTGAGTTAATCATTAAAAATCTATAAAGATGCTAATTTCAGCCCCGTATCTCCAAGAAATGTTCCCGGTCCACGTCCGCTCCGCCTACGGCCAGGAGATGCTGCGTCGACTCCAGAAATTGACGCAAGCTTGAAAAAACTTCGACTGTTCTTTTTGATAAATTATGTTGATCCAGGTACCAAAAAAATGCAGTTCTCATTAAATATACCCCAAAAAATCAATATTTATTATGCACACGGCGAGTGATTTGAGATCAATGGTTTTGCGAGAAAAATGAAGAAACGAACGACCGGAAACTAATAGTTGGGTGGGGACCGGTAGAGACGAGAGTGATATGAGTTATTGGTGGTAGAAAAAGGGGTATAAAAGTGTGGTGATGAGATCTGGCGGATATTTGGTCTGATAGAAATGAGTGCGAAATGGGTTAAAGGGCAGTTGACGGGATGTTAAGCGGGGCACTTTCCAAGATAATCGTAGTTTTCGAGGATTGGCGACGCTTATCCATCAGCGAGTTGTCGTCAAAACCGGAAGTGGTGCTGTTTTTGGAGACTACCTAAAATGTATTGGCATTGCCTCTGCTAGTTTGCACTGAAAAATCGCCACTTTCAAGTGGCAATTAAAAAACGTAAGGGGGAGGTTATGCCATAAACTGAAGTTTTAAAACTTTGGATTATACAGGAATATCTTTATGGCACTCACGTTCAACTATTTTCAATTAATTCCCGTAAATGAGTATCTACTCACCTCCTTGAACAACCCAAGATATTTGATGAGTCGATCGCGATAGATGCGTTGGGTAGCGATCGTGATCACCGGATTTACAATGCTTCCACTGACGAGCAATTTGAAGGAGACGTCAGTCAGCAGTCGCTGCCACTCACTCCGGACGCCGACTAAAAAGCAGATGTCAATTGTAAAATGGATGGAAAGATCCCTGCTAGCTACTCGCAGCTCCTGAAACGCCAGCGAACCAAGATAAGCTAAGCCAAGATAAGCCTAAGATACGCCTAAGCTAGGCCTAAGTTAAGCTCAAGTTTAGCCTCGGTCAAATCTAAGTTAAGCCTGATAATCTAAGCCTAAGCTAAGCCTAAGCTAAGCCTAAGCTAAGCCTAAGCCTAAGCTAAGCCGAAGCTAAGCCAAGTTTAAGCTAAGCCTAAGCCAAACCTAGGTTAAGCCTAAGTTAAGCGAAGCCTAAGCTAACAAGGAGTGCCTTTTTTGAGTCATCGGCAAAACCTTACGAGACCTAGCTCATTCGATAGAGAATTTGATTTTGAATAAAACCACGTTGTTCTTTTGCAGAATGGCTATCCCTGATTTTATAAAATTAAAATACTAGTGACCGTCTCTTACCATGAGTGCCTTTCGAGCCAAAAGAGAGGCTTTTGGGTGCAGTTTTACAATTTTATAAAATCAGGGATAGCCATTCTGCAAAAAAGAACAACGGGATTTTGTTCAGAATCGAATTCTCTATGGAATGAGCTAGGTCTCGTAAGGTTTTGCAGATGACTCAAAAAAAGCACTCCTTGTAAGCCTAGGCTACGTTTAAGCTAAGCCTAAGTTAAGCCTTATAATCTAAGCCTAAGCTAAGCCTAAGTTAAGCCTCAACTCCTAACCATATCTTTTTAACGACTGCTGGAAACTTACACATCATATTCACCAAAAAGAGCACCCTGAACGGGACGCAGGTGATGAACGTCCACAATGTTGACGAAAATAGGAAGAAGAGTCGTTGGAAGAGCTTCTGAAATTTAGATTTTAATCAGAAACGACAAATATATATACAAAACTGGGTCCAAACAACCTAGGGGATTCACTTCAAATCAAAGCACACGCCATGCAAATCGGGGGGATTTGGGGTAAGTCACTGCACTTCTAAGGAAACACGCTTTTGGGGTAGCACTCAGATTTTCGGGGTTAGCAAGGCGGTATGGTATCACTGGGAGAAGCCGCAAAACCACGCGGGGGTTGTCGAACCACTGACGGGATGATGTAAAACACAAGCAATTTTCGCTTTGGAATGATTTGTTTGTAGGAATTACCTGATCCGGTTTAGCGGGATAGATACTGGCGCGGCCCTGGGAAATGGGAAAGCTCCAGTTAATTGGGTTAGGCGAATTTTTGTCGCAAAATGTTATAGTGTTAATGATAATGTTATATTTATATTTTTAAACGTGAATCAGGCATACACCATTAGCAATGAAAAAACGAAATAATTATTTTTGAAAAACTGCAAAAGAATTTGGTGTTAGTAAGCGTTTTAATTGTTATTTAATTTAGCTGGAAACTCGATTTAGGCAATACTCAGCTTAAAAGCTACTACTGTAAACTTTGTCGAAACGTGTTATTTTGAATCAATTAGTCAATCAATAGTTTTAAACCCGAAAGCCAATCTATCACGCAAGGTAGGTAAAATTTTGAGCATTTTTTGAAGCTGCGCATGTGTAAAAAAACCTACGGTTCGTGCCCGATGCTCCATCCTAGTCGTCGTCTGGGCGATGCAATAGATGATGGCCGAAATGGAGAATGAAGCAACGATCACCACCAGGTAATAGAAGCACATGATGATGTAGAGGGTGTGGTCGTTGAAGGAAATTTCCAAACAGCTGTTCTGAAAAAGAAAGAATTTGTTTCGTATTAAAGGGGGATGTTGCTGGCCCTTAAAGCTATATCGGTAAAAATGTTTGAACCAGTTTCCAATTACGATATTTAGGGATTAAAGGGGCTGGGAAGCACATAGCCAAAAATCACTCACCCCAACCCGGAAGAAATAATTCATCAAGCCGATGAAGCTGATCAGAAACATCCACGTTGCAATCGTCAACAATAGGAATTTTTTCCGGCTGACCATCGAATAGTAGTGGAGCGGAAACTGGATGTAGAGCAGCTTGTCAACGTTCAGCCTAAAACGCACTTAAAGGGCTAGTTCAACTTTTAGAGCTTGGACTGGTACCTTGGGAAACTATGGACGTAGGCACGGTGCGCCCGAACAGTCCCCCATTACGACAGCTATTAGAGATCGGGGGAGAGAAGCGCAGACACAAAAACGCAGTGAGGATTCGACCCCTGGCCGCGGAAATTCTTTTGTTTTATTGGCTGAACTAGCCCTTTAACTAGCTTTAGGAACCTTGAAGATCTGCGTCTAATACCTTCAACGTTTTGTGGAAAATGCCGTAAATTAATTTGAAGCAACGGTAATTCCTTTACTTACCACAACAAATAAATACAGCTGCACATTTGCACCAGCCAAATTGCAAAATAGTAAGCACGGCAAGTATCTGCTGGGAAGTACTGTAGGAACGGCCGAGTGACAACGTAGACAAGGCAAAAAGCGAGGTCGGCGAAAGTCATGTTCATGATTAGGATCTAGAAACGAAGAGTTTGTGGATATCACCTATTTCTCTCTCTCTCTCTCGTTCTTTTTCTTCTCTCTCTCTCTCTCGCTCTCTTTCTCACCTGTCTTGGCTTATCATCCGTGTCAATATGCCGAATAGCAATAAATAAGACGAGGATGTTGAGCAGCGTCCCGCTAACCCCAGAACCGGTGTAGAAAATTAACTAAACGGTCAAAATAAGATCTGGTACCTTATATGCTAATTATCAGTTTCGAATTTCTATACCGTACCTCTCCAAGCGAAACAGCGTCCGTTCGTGGCGGCGCTACCGTAGTCGGGAGAAGATCTTGTTCAAAAAATGACGACGATGGTGATGCTTCGAAAAAGTTTGGAGGATGTGTGGTGTCCATTTTCGCTGAAAACAACAAATTTCGTGTGTTTTCTGGACAATGTTTGAACGGAAACTACATATTTGAAAAAATCAAAGAAGAGACGATGCAAAAACTTTTAAATTTTGCAGAGCTCTCAGAAATGCGAAAAATTGCATAAAAATCTAGCTTTTAAACATTCAAGAATAACATAAAAATTTTTAACTAGTATATTTTCGCTTTATCCAAGCCGAATTTGCATCAGTTGAAAAGGTACAGTGGGAAAACCTCAATATCAGCCAAAAAGTATCGCGGAAGTCTTAAAAATCAGAAAAATTGGGGCAAATTCGAATTAAACCCGGCGAATGGCCAATTCTTATGAATAATGCTTCTTGACCTGCAACCGGCTATGTGGCGACGGGCCAAAACATTTTAAAAATTAACGCTTTTCGGTTCTTGGTTGAGGCACGGTCCGGTAATTCGCTGACGCATTAGCAGCGCTTTAATCGAGAATATTGCATCCGGATTCGGACCGGCGCAGGCCGGATGCTCAAATTTGATTTCGTGGAATGGGCGAGGATCTGGCGGATGGTCTAATGAATCGAGGGTTATTCATAGGTGGATCTGGGGGGTGGAAAATAATTCATCGAAAGCTTAAGGATATGAAAAATCTGTTTTTTAAATTTTAAACGTATGTAGAGCAGATTTTAGCGCTTAGAAGTGATCTTAGGCTTTTTTCTGCTGAGAGTTTCCCATTGAAAACCGCTGTTTTCGCCAATAAGAGTAAGGATAACATCAGAAATAATATTTAGCGAAAGAGCATAGGTTCCAAAACTGGCCCAAATTACGAGCAAAATATAGTTTAACTAAAAATTCCAGTTAAAAAAATCAAATTTGATCAAAACCTTTTAGTCAAAAAACGCAGACCCCGTGAAGATTGCTGTTAGCCTATCTGCGTAGACTTGCGAAATTCGCCTAAAGCGCCAAGAATGAAAAAAAAACGGAAAAACGGCCCAGTCGAGCTAGAAATACCGTTGCCGGAAATGCCAAAATCTGACATCGGGCTCAAGTCAGATTCCCGAACTCGACCCAGAACTGCCGTTTCCGAATCCAAACGATCTTTTTCTCCTGCCGCATGTGAACGATAAAAATTGAAACCTTTACCCTCTGGAGCACAACGTTCTAAAAATACCCCGTAAAATCTGCGGGGGCCCCCAGCAGGGTTCGGGACGATTTCGCTTTTTCCGGAGTCGCCGGTGGGGGCGACCGGCGGGCCGAGTCGGGGCATAAACCACCTAATGGAAACAATATGGTGGGTCTCCCCCAGTCGAGACGAGGACTGAGGCAGAGGACAGGATTTAGAATGGAGGATCCCCGGATCGGCCCGTAATACCGAAAAACAATCGGCAAAAATGGGAAGGCACGGAAGGCACGCAATTTGGGTGGGTACAAGCCGGAAGCTTAGTCTGACAAAGGTATCATGCTGGTAAATTTTAAGATCTATTTAAAACAAAGTTGATACCCGAAATCTGTAGTTTTACGCACCGATATTTTTTAAAAGGAAAAACATCGTTAAAAAGGGGTAAATACTGGCTTAAAACTGTTCTAAAAAACACGGGATTCATTGTTGGTCTCGTTATAAGGTATATTTAAGGGGCAAAAGGAGACCTTAATTGAGCATTGTTGTAGTAGTGATACCTTTTCATGGAAAAACAGAAATAAAAGCTGGAAAATATGTGGCTTTTGCCTAGACATCGAGCCCTAATCCCAATCGCCCAATTGGCGACCGTGGGGCTCCCACCCTTCTAGTACCCGGCCCTGTCACGCCCTGTCAAGCGTCGGTGGTTCAGTGGTAGAATGCTCGCCTGCCACGCGGGCGACCCGGGTTCGATTCCCGGCCGACGCAAGTCTTTTGCTTTTTGGGGGAATGGTAGTTCGTACGGAGTCTTATAAGTTGTAGACCATGGTTTTTTTTTTATTTTTTCGTTTTTTTGAACTGGTTGACCACACTACAATTGCAATTACATACCCTTTGGGCACGAAATCTATCTTAATTTTTATGACTGAATCCTGCCTCTACTGAAACAAAAACAAAAACATTAGTAGCGTTAAATAGTTAGAGATATCTTCAGAGCCTTTATAGCACTTTAAAATGAACGGAATTGAATAAAATTCTTGCGTAATTAGGAAAAACTCGTCGTGAGGTCAACGATTTTCGAAGCACAATGGAGTCCAGACTCTAGAAGCCATTTCAATAAACGACCAGAAAAAATCAGGGCGCACAAGGGTGGAAGATTCCGGAAGCAATCGGAGGCAGCAAAAGAAGAACATTTTCTGGGCCCCCACCCCCACCTGACTGGGTACTTCCTTGCACGGGGAGGACGAGTAGTAGAGTGCTCCTAGTGCACCTAGAGTCCCCTCCCTTTTGACGGGCATGAAATGACTTCTTGATGGCGATAAGCGGTGTCTTGAAAAGAGGGGTAAAAGTAGCCTTTAGGGCCCAGGATCAGCTCCCGTCGGTGGGCCATTCCTCACCCTCCGTGCGAGCCATCCAAGTGTCCAGCAGGGGGCTGGGGCGAAACGGAAAGCAAACCAAGCACTGAAGAAACAATGCCCGTATCTCGATGAGCACCGAGCACTTCATCTCTTGCTCCCGAAAAGGTGGTTGAGACGAGCAAAGCCAGCACGCTGGGTTCTACCTTAACTATGGCTTTTCGGATTTGGTCAGGTAGAAACCGGAACGCCTACTGGGTTAGCTGCGCAAGGCTTAACGCAAGCTTTAAAGGGGTTGGGTCCGTAAATTTCGAAGGAAGGGAATGAAAAATTTGCTAAAGCTTCCACAAAGATGGAAAAATGGACTACAAAAACTCGAAATACGTTATGAGACGCCCCTATACAGTATGCTAGCAAAAGGTAGGCGCAAGGATGCTGCCTACGGGATTCACCCCCCCCCCCTAGACGATCAGAAAAATTGTAAACTGTGGGTCGAAGGATTTAAATTGTTTGCTCCACGCCGCGCACGCAACGCGTACATGGAATATCCGCCGTAATCCATTACGCAACCAAGCTGCATCCCGATGCGTTCCGTGGCGAAGTTTCCGTCAAATTTATATGGGTTCCAGGGCAACAAAATCTATAGCTATCCCTTACACTCTCTGTTACGTATTTTGCGACGCGTGCTGCCCGCTTTTTAGGGTATAACTGGCTGTTAGCCATAGTTTACAAATTTCAATAAATAAAACATGGACTTCGCGTGGGTTGCTAAAGTAGCGGTCGATCAAAAACAAGAACGTATAGTTCGTCTACGTATAATAAATTTATAACCAATAAATTGAGGCGAAAAGAAGAGCGGGATATAAATTAGTAATTTCCGGGAAAATGTCCTTTAACGGATGCTAGGGATTCCCCGGAGAGCTTCGGTAGATCTAGGAACAAAATTTGGATTGGAATTTCTGTCTGTTTGACCGTCTGTCTTTATGTCTGTCTGTCTGTCTCTATGGCTGTACGCTTCTAGGCATCGAAGAGGATTCTAGACATTCTAGACAGCCCCAGAAAAATTCACCGCCCGACCATTCAACCCACCCCCTCGGAAAACACGAAGAACCATCCGCACACAGCACATCAAAATAATTAGCAAATTTAGACTGGCTGCCAAAAGCCAAACACACAGGCAGAAAAGACAGACACCAGGATGTGCTGAATGGACATTATTAGAGGAAATAGGGTGAACTGTCTGAGCTGTCGGTTCTATTTGGGTATTTTTCGAAATTCCTGACTGAATATGGCGGGGATTCCATTTAAATACTCCAAGAGAATTCGTGCTATTTTTCTGGACTTTAAATCCCATCTCGGGCGGAGGAACTGTAGCGCAGCGGGGAGTACTGACCTACGGGTTTTTGAGGGTGGTAGAAAGTGATGATGTTGTGGCATTTTGAGGTTTGAATGTGGAAATGTGGAGTGGAGTTTGCAACCGATGACGAATTTAGGCAAAAACTTATTGAAAACAACTTTTGAACGTCTTTAAAAAAGATTTTGGTGTCTATTAAGGTTGAACCAATCAAGTAATGTTATCATGAAACTTGAGCTATGTTATGCTTCGTTTTTCAACCGAGCAAAAAGGCAAGATGCCGTCAGTATCCAAATTAACAAGGCCGGCACGGCTCGCTTACTGATATAGTTGGACCATAGTTTCTTTTTGCGTAGCCGGGTGTTCGCATTAAATCAGCTTCCGAAACTTTTCGATACTTTTCATCTGGTAAAGAGCAAGAAAATCGGCATCCAGTAACCAAAACGGTTGATGCAGCTTAAAAGTATGCCCACGCTAAACAGCTAAAAACCAAGTGTAGCTTAATTCCTGCAAAAAAAACAACGCAAGAACCATCAAAATAGACGCTTCGATACTCCAGAAGGGCGAATGTTTGCCTCCATAAGTCACCTCAGATTTTATGGTGCAGTGTGTGGGGGTAGGAGGGGGAGGAAGAAGAGGTCGATTTTGAATTTGAAAGGGCCAAAATGGATTGTGGAGGCGTTTTGGCACAGTAAAAAATGGTTTTTAATGTCAACATGCCAAAAAATTATCGAAAATGTCGAAAATCTCGGAAATCTCTCGACGTCACGAACCCGTTTTTGCGCTATACTAGCAGGTTAAGGCTACTAGAAAAAGAGGAAAAACCCGGAATTTTTTTAAAATTCAATAGGGGAAGCCAGAAATAGCAACAAGAAGCCGGAATCCCAGGGCAATAAAATTAATGGGCTTTTTGGAGGCGGTGTTTTTCCGGTCTATGCAATTCTATAGTCGGAGGAAAAACTTTAGCACTATGATTCAGAAAATGATGTGTATCTACAGAATGTTTTTCCGGCCTAATTCCCTTAGACGGCGCGTGCCAATTGGCCTCCGGAAAAATTGACCCCGAATCAATGGGATTACACGCGGGAACGGGCGCGGATTCGGCATGGATATGGGCGAGGAAACGCCTTTCCAATGGCCATCTGGGTGGATGGATTCGGCTAATATAGGATAGGGATGGCTAAATTTGGGCCATTTGCATGTGTTCAAAAACGGATGACGAAGCAACTAGCTAGGAATAACATGGATCTGAAGCCCAAAAATGAAAAAGCGGCTATTTTGAGAGCGCCCAGGATTATTCCAAGCAACAGTGTCATCAAGGCGCCTTTATCTGGCCTACGGGGCCGTGAAATAGTTCAAAAATCCTTTCTTCTGAATTCCAATTCTTCAATCGATTCAAAAGTTAAGTCTAGAATTGCAAAGTTAAGGTCTTTAAAATTTTTAGTTTCTTGGTCTTTTCTTTATTTCAAAAACATGATTTTAGCTAATTGGTTTCGACTTTGAAAAAATAGAAAATATAATAATCATAATAAAATAGCTAGAGCTTATCCTCCTATACAACTACCATTACAACGATTTTCAGAACAACTAGAAATATCTGCAAAACCCTTATGAAGAGTCTTTCTTGTAGAAAACATGCAAATTTCCAAGATGACAAAATTTTCCCCGTTGCCAGCTTAATTACAGTCCGCAGAATTCCTAAATTTTTGCATTCATGGTCCCAAACATCAAGTTCTTCCCGGAAAGTACTGGCCTAGAAATCAATCGGATTACACATTCTGTACTAATTATCTGAACATCCATTGAATAGAGGTGTAGTCCGTCCCCTTGCAAGGCATGTCTAGGATTTTACGGACCAATGAATACACGTATTCATTTGCACTATACAAGCTACTTTTGCAGATTTTCCAAGATTGCGGACGTCTAGGATTTTTTTCACCTCAAGTGGTGAATTTTTGAGCGCCGGTAGGGTGGGTGGAAAAGTACGAGAGGATACGACTGGTTTATTTTCAGCCCCCAAGAGATTTTGCAGCGCATCTGGGGCGGAAGTTTATACGGGACGGACCCACCGAATCTCGGCAGAAAAAAAACGGGGAGATTTCCGGGAAAGAAGAGAGCAAAGTGTGTCTGGAATCGAGGCCGGAAGCGATTTTAGGTCGAGTTAAATGAGGGTCCAAACCTCGGGCTCAGAGCACAAGGTAAATCGGAGTAATTGTCGGGGCAAAGCGTCATTTTTAAGGTTACGGGAGTATCTATTTTAACAATTTCAGTCCTTCCGAAATTCATTCACAAAATCATAAAAAGAAAAATTGTGAATAATTGTAATATAATGTAACCAAAAGTTCAACAAACGAAATCATCATTTTGAGGCTCTGCCCAAGCGTTCGCGCCGCTATATTCTAGATGCCAAAGATTTTAAAGCGTGAAAAATATTTTCATAAAATAGAGTACCTCGAGGGCCATAAAACGATAAAAATTACGCGCCAAAACAAGCTTTTGACGGTTTTGGAGGTTTTGAAAATATGATGCTAATAATCCTTGGGATCCCACACTTTTTCCACTGGATCGCTATTACGATACCGTACTATGCCGCTTAAAAATTGCAAGAAAGCGTTGAAACGTGACCCAACGCAAATCTAAGCTACACTCTCCACTCAATGATATCACAAAAAAAGGGTTGCTGATGTGATTCGGTGGCCATTGTGTGGCCACCCTCCTCATGGCTGCCAATGCAAAGAGAACGCGCGGAAAATTGGAATCAAGGCCCTGCTCCCGATTCTCTCGTTCCCAGCCAAAATTGCTTCCACGATCATCCTTTACGTCCAAAGGACAGAAAGAAGAAGGAGGGTCCAAAAAGTGTGGCTAAGCAAGCAAGGAAGAATGAAGAGGGGCTGAGAAACGTGAAAGTGGCCAATTTTTGATCGCTCAACCCTTGCACGCGAATTCCTGCGGATCCCCTTTGCGTTCCTCCTTTACATTTTAAGCCAGAAGGCGAGAAGAGCGAAAAATTGAGTGAATTAGGCAAAAGTTGAAGACGTCATGGCGTCTGGGCTAAAGGGATGGTTCGTTTGGTTTTTTTGTGACGCCGAAAGCCTCACAAAATTCACAAGTTAGTGTAGTAGTTAGTTTAAAGGTAAGGTGCCACAACGTTAACAAAATGTTCAAGGGCGAGAGCGAGTGAGAGCGAGCGAGAGAGCGAGGGAGAGAGCAAGAGAGAAAACGATAGAGAACGAGAGAACGAAAGAGAGACAGAGAGAGCGAGAGATGGAGAGAGCGAGAGTGAGAGAGAGGGAGAGAGCGAGAGAGGGCCATAGAGAGTTAGGGAGAGAGAAAGCCAGAGAGAGAGAGAGAGAGAGAGAGAGAGAGAGAGAGAGAGAGAGAGAGTGAGAGACCGATCGAACTCGTCAAAAATTGCGACGAATTGATGTTCGTTCTGAGATAACTAGAGCACATCACGACCACCCTTTTGCGTTTGCGGGTTTTTTGGGGAGTGGATCCCATGAGGATGCAGATGCAGAAGCCAATAAAATTTGGGAGAGGCTAGTAGAGGGGATGCTGAGCTTGCAGGGAGTTCGATTTACATATAAAAATGTAGCATTCTCTCGCTCTCTCTATATCTCTCACTCTCTCTCTCTCTCTGTCTCCTTCTCTCTCTCTATCTCTCTGTCTCACTTTCTCTCTCCTTCCTCCTCTCAGCCTCCCTATTGTACCTCGAAGGTGCTATTTCTAAACAAGTAAAATTCACGGTGAAACCGGTTTGAATAGTTCTCAACATCTACCTCGGGAATGAGCAACAATGCCTCCCAACAGTAGCAACAAATTAGCATAGCGTTAGCAAAGTGGACTAGAATTCGCGGAAGGTCAGCCCCCACCCAAAGACTTTTTATTCCGAAGCATTGAGTAACCCGATTATCTCAGAGACGGGAGGAGGTCCCGCTAAAGGGCCCAAAGCACGAGTCCCAAACCCAGAAAAAAGTGTCGAGGATCGACAGGAGTTGATTGCTTCCAGTTTTTAGCATGACAACATAGCAGAGCATTCCGGAATTAGGAAAAAAGGGGTGTTCTGATGCTCAAGCTCCGGAGAAGCCCAGCCAAAGCTGAAGTAAGCCCGTGCTCTTGGGTTTGAGTTTAAGCCTAGCCTAAGCTTGAGCTCAAGCCTAAAGCTAACACGACGCCTAAATTTAACTGAAGCGTTAGCCTAGCTTAAGCCTTAGCTTAAACCTAAGTCTAAGCATAAGCCCAAGCCTAAGACCAAGCCTAAAACAAGCCTAATCCTAAGTCCAAGCCCTAGCACTAGCCTGAGCCTTAGACTAAACCTACTCGTAGACCTACGCCTGAGCCAGAGCCTGAGCCAGGGTCTGAGCCTAAGCCAAGTGAAATCCAACCCAAGCAAAGCCTGGACAGAACAAGGGAGCTGCAAAAATTTGAACAAAAATCTGGCTCAACGGCCCCCCAAATCAGGCCAATTGAAACGGCAAGAAACATGCACGTCATTAGGTCGGTTCCGTATAGCAAGGAAGGGCGGAGGGAGAGAGTCTATATCGCCATAAGTGTCCAAAGGCTTTGAATTTGTTTCACCAAGACATGGCAGCGTAATTTCAAAGCAAAGATCCTGCGGAAGTTCTTGGACTAAAAATATCGGCTAAGACGACTTATAGTAGAGTACGAATTGCTGCAAAATTCTGGATTTTCGACAGTAACGAGTGCTACAACTAAGTTGCATGTATTTTTGTTACATCTAGTGCTTTTTTGCCCTAGAATCCTGACCTAGTAATTTAACTCGTGTGTCAAGAGGTTAGATTACATTCAGACGAAGCTTGAACCTCAAGGTTTTAACTTGCCCAAAAATTGTTTGACATCGTCGATTAAGGTTGAAATCGACCTCCGCGCCCGAAACTATAAGATTCGAATTCAAAAGCGTTTAAAGACCGGGTAAGACAGAGGGTTTTACACTGTGGTTTTGCACTCAGAGTACATCGAAGGCAACACGCAACTTGCGAATCGTGAATGGTGACCGCTTGGATCTTACCGGGAACTGCAAAATGAGCTTTCGGTGTACGTACGTAATGTAACGTACGTTCGAGCGGAATGTGTAGATTTTGACGCTTTAAACGCCCGCTAAAAAGACAATCCATTTTCGCTACGGTAAAGACTGCCAAACGAATATCCCCCTCAATGCAGGAAATCGCTCCCGATTCGAAACACCACTTTTCCTGGAGGTTCATTTCCCAGATGTATCCTCCAAATCCAAGATTTCCAAGAAAAAGCGGTGAGAAATATTTGGGGTCGGAGCGGCTGAATGAATGTTGCTGTGGGGATGAGGGGCTCTCGGAGGGTGCCCTGGGGGATCATACTGGAGGGAAAGAAGGAGCCGAAGAGGTGATTGGAGAGGTGAAGTGGCCACGAAATGAGATCCTCATCCTCGGGTTTTTCAAAAGATGGAAAGCGTCTTATGGAAGCTGGTAGACAGGCAGATTTTGGGTGGACAAAGGTTGGACCCAGCGTTGATGGAATCGCTTCAGAATGGTGCTGAAGATTTGTTGGCATGCTGCGAATCTGACCGGGCTAATTTTCCAAACCAAGTCGATTAGTTGTAATCATCGGAATTGCCAGCGAATTTTAAACATGAAATGCCCTAAGTTCTCAAAGTAAAACTACTGATATTTTAGAGCCATAAATTCAAAAAGCCGCCACTAAATGGTACAAACTTTGGGTGTCATGCTCTCCTAGCAAAAAGAGAGCGAGAGATGGAGACGGTTATCAAGAGAGACAGAAAGAGAGAGAGGGAGACAGAGAGAGAGAGAGCGAGAGCGAGAGAGAGAGAGAGAGTGAGAGAGAGAAAACGCGACAAGCCGAGACTCAGCGATCAACTCATTTCACGCGGCAAAAATCGCAGCGAAAATGGAATTACTGAAGCCAGCAAAGATTCGGTTATGGCAGAGACCTCTAAGGCAAGGCGACCGGAAATTGGTAACCGATGCACTGCAAATTTGAAGTAAAAACTAAGCGTCAAGGGAGAAGTAAGCTAATTTGAAAATAGGCCTGGTCCGACGGTGTGTTAGGGCCACCTAACTTCCGGATCGCCTACAAAAATTCTCAAAGAAATTTAGACAGATTCGAACATAGCCTGCGTAAATAAGTTCTAAAGGAATTTTTCGCCAAATGGAACCTCGTGTAGTCCTATCCACCTCAACCCCTCCACATGAAGATTCCGTCGGACAACAAAAGCCGGATTAGGCCCTAGGGGTCGGTGGGAGGAAGATTCTGTTCTCGGAGACCTTAATCCCCATCCGGATCGCCGAGTTTTTGTACCCAGGTGTAAAAAGGTAGGTGTTGTGTCGGTATTTCCGGACAAATACGTGTACTGGAGGAGCTTCTTTTGTAAGAGTTGGGTGGGGTACTGTATGTACCCCGGAAATAGAGGATTTGGGTTGGAAAGTGCAAAACAAATTGCAAGAAAAGTACATCTTTCTTCCTTAAATTTCTCTCTCTATCCCTCTCGCTCTCTCGCTCTCTGCCGCTCTCCCGGTCTCTCTCTTGCTCACGCTCAGCCACTCTCTCTCTCCCTCTCTCTCTCCCTCCCTCTCTCTGGCCTGGGTCCAAAATACGCAATCGACCCCAATTTTTTCACGCAATATACCCCGGAAGGCGTTGGGCAAACTTTGCGATTGATGAAGACGGAATTGGGTGCAGGAGGAAGCCCTAGAATCGAGATTCGGGAGGTTGCAAAAAGTGATGAGGGAAGCCAGATTCAAGTCTTTTTTTTATTGCTAATCTGTCCCGAATCTGGAGGAGTTTCCGGGATTTATTGATGATGTGTGCGTTTGGAGATTTGATAATCGGTGGGCGGCTGGGAAATGAAATGTTGAGGTTCTGCACTGAAAAATCAAAGAGCTACCGATCAAGCTGGTTAATCTATCGAAAAAAACTGCCAATTATTAAAGATAAAGAAGGTAAAACACAGCTATTGCTAAAATTCGCACAGGCTTGGTTTTCAAAAATCCATGCTTTTGGCCATTTATTATTTTTTTTAAATCATGCCATCAGGCCGCCGGCTAAAGATCTGACTTTTCGTGAGATAACAGTTGACCCCTAGAATTTAGGCCAACCGCTTGTAAATTGTTCTCATAAAACTAAAGCCGGGGCCTGTTTATCAGAAATTTTGGGGGTGTGCATGACCCTAAATGTTGCCGACGGTTTTGAGCCGTTTAAATGTTTTTGTACCTACTTCGCCATTATTGGGTAGGCACCGTAAGGGTGGGGGGGGGAAAGCTGCGAATTAGTCCTAAAATATAACATATTTTATGATAAAGTATAACAAGCGCAAGAACATTGTAATTATACGAGAAGCGACGTTTCAGGAACATGTATGCAACGACTTCCTCAGCCGCATAAGTAGTTATTAAAAATGAACGACACGGCGAGAGTTCCTTGTAAAGTAAGAACGCAAAATCAATTTTTCAGGTTTACGTGGTTGGTCAAATTTTAAATTTTACTTCATACCGTAGAACCCTGTTCAAATCATTTGGTCTAACGCCCTGAATTTACACAAACGCGGCACTCCTATCAAACAGCGAACTAGTCGATTGCATAATACGACCAAACGCTCAAGGAAAATCGTCCGGCTCTCAAATTCTACGATCGTGAAGGAATATGGAGGGCAAGCCACTTATAGGTTCTCGGTCTCAAATTTCGGTGGCCGGTCTGCCTTTTGGTGGGTGGTGGCTTTTCCTATTCCTGGGCGGCCACCCTAAAAAGCGGGGCCTCGATTTCAAATTTCCGCCAAATAACCCAAAGCACCCCGAAAGCAGCAATAAGAGGGAGGGAAAGGGACAGAGAGAGAGAGAGAGAGAGAGAGAGAGAGAGAGAAAGAGCGAGAGAGAGCGCGAGAGAGCGCGAGGGAAAAACGAATGACCACCGAGAAATCAAATACCCGCCAATTTTTTCGGGCTGGCCGCCGGACTACCGCCGGAAAGGGGCTAAAAATAGTAGACCTAAGGGATGTGGTTGAGACGATGTTTGCCTTCACAGGAATTGGCTCTATTTTTAAGACAGGATTGGAAAAAAGTTACGAATTAGCATGCATTCTATGATGGAACGTGAGACAAACCAATCATCGTCTAGTGTTTTAATATGCAGAACAAGAATCGGGGCTGCAAAAAATTGACATAGAGGGCCAGAAACCCATGACTATAGTAATTCGGATCCTTTGTAGACAGAAGGCGTCAGAATATTGGTTTTTGACTTTTAAAGGAACGAGCAAGGGTTCCCAAGTATTTCGTTTCTGTGGATTTCCTACTCACCATACTAAAGAGGCGATAGGCAGCGTAAGCCACACCCTTTCACGGCGTGACTGATTACGAGCATATCACGACAAAAAGGCCGCGCGCGTCGCAGGTCGCGGCTGCAATGCGTGTCGCGGGACAGATCAATCCATAAAAGCTGCGGATATTTCTTCAAGCAAAAGATGGTACTATAACCCTGGCGTTAATAAGGGTGAAAAGGTACATATGTACCTTGACCCGATACCATAATAAAACCAAGCGCTCTGAAAAAGACTATACGCTTTTCGATCCAGGCTACTGAGCAGAGACGCTTGAGGAATTTCAAGAGTTCAAGATTTTCCGATCCGTTTTTCTCCAAATCCTTTGTTGAGCGGCAATTTATTAATGGGGTAGAATAAAAATAAATAAGTTTAAAGGAGCGCGTTAAAAGGAGTTGAATTCCAGAACGCAGGGGGCAAGCAAGCAAAGACGCTTTGAGCGTCACGCTATACTTTTTGAGTTTTGATGATGTTTGCGATGGGCTTGATCGTAAAACCAAAACTTTGATGTTTCAGGAAAAATCCGGCCACTGCCAATAAAGGATTGTTCAAGATAAAATTGAAAGAAAGCAAGGGGATCAGGATGGCCTTAAAACGTCAGTGAAATCTATGCAAATTTCCGAAAGCCAGAAGTTCAGAAATCCTCCTCGTGCTCCACTTGCTCATGATGTTTACCCCCAAAAAGCACAAATGGCCTAACCATCTTCTTGGTGGGAACGAGAAGGGGGAAGGTGATGAGTGAAGTGGAAGTGCTAGGTAGCCAGGCAGCCAAAAATCACCGCCACTGCAAGGGGAAAGCCGTGTTGGTGTCAGCTGGTCTTTTCGTCGCCTCCTCCGCCCCATCATTCGCCGCACTTTTATCTGAATTCTGGCCCGTTGCCGCCAATTTTCGGGTCCTAGATTTATCGCCCGTTCGAGGCGGGAGGAGCTACTGAATGTGAGTTTTATGTGGCTAAAAGTGGGTGCCAGGAAGGTGATTGGATTTATCCGCATGGGATCAGGGGCCGAAAAATGGGTTACGGACGGGATACGGTAGGTTGTTGTGGCCATGTTTTAGGAGAATAGTCACGTAAGAGCATAGGGCGGGAGAGAGCAATAGATAGAGAGAGAGCGAGAGAGAGAGTGAGAAGGATAAGGTGAGAGAGAGCGAGAGCGACAGAGCGGGAATCAGAGAGCGGTCGAGTGCGTGAGGGAGAGATTGCTATAGAGCAAGAGAAAAAGAAAGGGTGAGCGCGAGAAAGATAGCGAGAGAAAGAGAGAGAGAGAGAGAGAGAGAGAGAGAGAGAGAGAGAAAGAGAGAAAGGAAGAGAGAGAGTGAGAGAGAGAGAGAGAGAGAGCAGACAGGGTGAAAAGAGAGGCGCATAAGATGTTTAGCGACCCGTACGCGCGGGCCGGCTTTTGATGGCGACGTCCCTTTAAAGCGACGAATCAAAGGCAGTATTGTGCATTTTCTCAACCTCAAATAGTTTGTTAACTATTTATTAAATTCCATTCCATAAATCTTCCTCTACAATTTGCTCTTGGCGCTCTTCATCATCGGCATCAGGTGCTTCTCGACGGCGGGAAGGACCTGGAAAGTGCAATCGGTTTCCTGAACCAAGCAATTTGTTGGTTTCGGTTGTTGTGGTCGTTCCTCTTCTTTTAGGCTTCGTTGTCTAATAGTCAAGTTAGGGGCTTGGGACCCACGGATCAAATGTCTTCAGAATTCCCAAAGCTAGCGCCGGGGCTGATTTGCATAAAACAGAAATAGAACTCTCTAAAGCCCTGATTTCTGGACTATAGTCAAACCACAGAATCACAAACATTTTAAGAACGTCCGATTTAGCAAAAGATACCTCAACATTGTTTAACGGATTGCTCTGGGCCCATTTGAGCAGGTTGTCATACACATTTCCATCACGACGTCCTAGCACACTACGAAGTTCCGTGTCGGAGACCTCGTAAGCGTCAACCTCAAAATGGTAGGTAGCATAATAACGAAAAAAAGATGAAAATATCAAGATAATTTGAAACTTACATAAGAAACGGCGTTGGGTCGGATTTTAGCCAGCAGTTTGTAGAGGACATCCTTCACTTGAGCAATCTGGGCTCCGGTGGCGTAGCCTCCCTAGAAAGCCGATCATTGTCGTTCTCGCGCGCTCTCTCTCTCTCTCTCTCTCTCTCTCTCTCTCTCTCTCTCTCTCTCTCTCTGTTTTCTAAACTTTTCCTACCTCCAAAAGGTACTGGCTCATGTCGATGACCTCATAGCACAAATGCAAATGCAAAATGTCTTGAAGTGCCGCCCTGATTTTCGGGTCCTGAATCCGATTGACACGGTCTTTGAAGCAAACTGCAATCCAAAGCCTGGTATGGGTCCGGGACGCCTGAAAACCCGGTCATCAAAATAGCAGGTGAGGTATCGTACCCTAGTCAACTCGACAGCATTCTCATTCCAAGCATCTTCGTCCGAGAGTCCGGATTCTTTGAGGGAATCGAGACGAGCGCTCACGCGCTGGATCGTGGTCCTGGCGATGTATTCCATGGCTTGGATGAGAGTGTCTTCTGAAACGATAGGTAGAGAGGTAAGCGAGCGAAAGAGTGAGGGAGATAGGGAAGAAAGAGAGAGAGAGAGAGAGAGAGAGAGAGAGAGAGCGAGAGAGAGAAAGAGAGACCGAGAGAGGGAGCTCGCGACAACTTACCAATCTTCGACCCGGCCTCGGCAAATCGGAATCTCCGGTTGCTGTTATTTCCAAGATATTTCAACATGCTGGTCAATTCCTCGCCTTTAGCTAGCTTTTGCACGCCTTTTACAAGGTATCTGGAAATTACAGGGGCCTTTAAACACGATTTTTACTGATACCTAGCCTGTTGCTGCAGCATTACCATGTTTTCGCCTTCGTACGTGCACCCGGCTACTTCCACGGCTAAAAGATCGAGGCTATGAGGTAAAAAATGATGATGCACCGTAGATTTCCGGCAATCCACTAGCGTGTGAGTATCCATGGCCACCACAAGCCATCCGGCACTGTTCGATGCCTTTTCCGGCATCGAACGAGACAACGGACTTCATGCCGGAGAGGAGAGCGTGTAGGTCAGCGAGTTGATCGACCTGAAGTACGTAATTTACGATGTTTCGTATCATTAAATCTTGGCAGTTACTGTGCTACGTGCTAAAACAAGCACCTCCTTTTGGTTTTCCTTATTCCTCTAAGAGCTCTGCTGATTGCCCATGGTTTTTTTTTCGCTTTCTTAGGCTTGTTCAAAATTTCTTTAACAAAAATAACTGCCAAAAGATGCGCAAGAAATCAGAAGAAGATTATCGTGAGCGGAAACAGACATTTCCCTGTTTCACATCCTCAGCGATCCTCTCGTAGATCTGCTTGATCTCCTGCCCGACAAGCCAATAGGCAAAGCCCCTGGCCATGGCGGTGAAAAGTCGATGCTGCTGCGTTTGATAGTCCAGGATTTTGACTTCACCGGCCCTTAAAACAATAAATAAAACAAATATGTAGACTATGAATTACCCTCGGGTGATCTCGCCTTGCTTCCTGATACACGAATATCGAATCGCAATTGTCGAAGCTTTCAGGAGACTGTGTGCCTGGAAATCAAAGTGGAATCTTGCAAGTTGTAGTTCGTAGTCATACCAGCATTCGAATCATTGTTGCCCTGACGAAAATCATGGCGCCATAGGAGAGTTTCGGATGGACTGGTGGGGAATAGGTGCCTTCAGGGGATACCTTAAAACACGAAATGTTGTATTGGATATGGATACGATACCTTTGAGTGTCTCATCAACATACTACGACGCGGGATTCTGACATGGTCAAATTTCAGGAACCCGTTGTCATTAGTGTTGAGGCCGAATTTGGGGCCAATGTCCCCGACGGTGATGCCTAAAACAGTTTTACAAGCTTTAGCAAAAGTCACACAATCGCCTTGCCCCACAGCCACTGATTCCGCAATGATCCGTATTGACCCGTTTCAAAAAAATACCTGGCATTGGCTGATGCGTCTCCTCGTCGCGAATCCGGACGAAAAAGTTGTGTGGTCCATAGTTCTTGCCGTCAATGTAGAGCTGAGCGTTGGCGACGACAACGTTTGCCGTTTTGCCAAGGTTTCCGGGCCACCTAGAGGTACCATTTTATTGAAGGGGTCGTGTAAGACAATGCTGCTAAGCCGATGTGACCTTGTTTAAAGCGCACGTTCAGGGAGGGGCCGTGTACTCGTCCCAACGTGTACACCCTATGGACGTAGGGACCGCGCGCACTGCCTGCCCGTGCCGTGGCAGGCAATTTCCCCCTCCTTTGCGGCGTGGGGGCCCCTCAACCCCTCGCCAGGTTGTAGCTGTGATTGACTGTTATTCATCCGCGCCTCCCGAGCAGGGGGCCCGGGTTCGACCCCCGGCCGCGGCAAAAATGTTTGCTTTTTCCAAAAAAAACGTCCCTGAACGTTCCATTTAAAAGTTAGTGTCATGTAGATCAACCGAAGTTCACTTCAAGCCCCCACCATTTGTACGCTGAGACAGTCGGCGTATTCAAAACGAATTCCTGAGTATTCTTGTCGTAGGTCGCTGTAGTTTCAAGGGCCCTCAAATTCGTTCCATGGCCAAGTTCCGTTTGCGCGTAGGTGCCAATGAATTGGAGTTGAATTGCCTGAAAAGCAAAGTTATCTTCTTTGTTCGGATCCATAAATTTGTCATATCAATTTTTAGCTTTCAAACGGAGCTCGAGAGTCGTAAAAAATTCTTGAGATTGACCCTGGCGTTTCGTTTCGAATTATAAAAGACCAATCCTCACCTTATGGACCCATTCCTCAGCCTGTTCATCATCGGCCTGACCCTGGATGGCTGGCAGAAACATTACAAAGTGGATGGAGAGCGGGAAACCGTCATCACCAAAGGCTTCGCTATAATAATTGGTTGATTTACGCATTTTCAGATCTTTGTAAACTACAAACTGCAGGCTACAAAACACAGCTAACTAACCAAACAAGGTGTCCCATCTCATCGCGATTCGTGATATCAGCAATTTCCGAGGCTCCCTCCATCACTGCTACCGTCTAAAATTAGCATTTTCAAGGTAGTTTTTAAAGTATTTGGCTTTAACTTTTTAAATTTAGGTTTAAATAAGGAGACATATTCGATAAATATTTTTTGTATTTTCACCTTCCGCATCGAATTGGCCACCTTCGTCGGCCTGTCCATGAACACGTGCGGGTAGGGGTCAAGGAGCTCGGGCATTTTCAGGACTGCCGCTGACAGCTCGCGGCGTCGTTTGGCGAATGTGGCTAAAATTAGAGCTCCGAGTTATTTTTAAGCAGAGTAAATCAAAAATCCATCCTTAACTTTATTCATGGCTTCCCCGATCAAATTAGCACAAAAACGTACGTCCATATAGCTCATCGGCCAGTGCTTCCGTGCTAAAAGTTGCCTTTTCACGTTCTTCGGTAATTAGCGGATTGTCTCCCTCCCGAATCTGGTGGTTCAAAGCCATTTTCGGAAGCCGATTTGGTTTAAAACCCGCGTCTAAAAATGCGGAAAAATGATTGGATTTTCCTAAAAAAGTGATTAAATAGAAAAGAAGGCAAGGTAAGCGAAAAAGTCTTGAGTATTTATTAACAAAAAATTCGTAGAAAATAACGCACTTTAGATCGAAGCGGAAACAATAGAATCCTATTATGGCGGGGAAAAGGCGAAAACTGCAGGTGCGCTTGGTTCAATCAACCCCCTTATCAGGATATCCAAACGAGGGGCTGGAAAGAGGCGACGCAGGGTGCACACTACAAGGTTGTCGTCCATATGGCCCGCCTATCACTCGAACGGATACTAGTGTAGTTTTGTATGCTTTCACTCGGTGGATTCGTCATAGGTTTTGCAGGAAAACGTGTATTCGAAAAGCAATAGATAAATTCAAAAAGCTACGCCTTTAATTTAACCATGGAAAAATCCATGTCCTTGGACAATCAAAATAAAATAAATTTTGAGCGGGATCTGAAAGTAATTTGCTTGAAGCCGGCAGCCTAAGTCTAATACTAAGCGTTTAAGCGTCTTTAACAAAATTTAAACGCACAGAGAAACCGGAAGCTTTGACCCCAGAAGTCGACATCCAAGTATCCAGATCCTGCTGGTTTACCTGGGTTAAGCCCCGCGACAGTTTTGGACACTTTTTAAGAGCCAATGGACGGATCCCGTTGAGAGAATGGCTTTTTTCACTACTTTTTTTCAGATCAAGCTTCGTAGGTCTTTTTGGAAGTCATCTTACACAACAACTGAACTCTGTTAAGACGCCCACCGCTTCTTTTTAGCTTCCGCGTTTAAGCGTGGCTTTTTATGGTTAGCCGGAAATGGCGAAGAGCAGCGAAGCGTAGTGAGTTTGGGTGCAAGCTTGCTGAAAAACGCTTTGGCTCTCCAGACGCTAAAAAACTCCGCGGAATTTTTAAATTTTTCTAGGTTCAGCTTCATCGTCCGTCAGAACCGGTGGAACGGACGTCATTAAGGCACTTTTGCCTGCTCGAATCGCTCAAGTACTCGAAATTTCTGGCTGCGTATATCGTACAAGAATGACGAGCGATCGTTGTTCGAAAAAATTCTGCAAAAAGCCATTTTTTTCCGAAAGTCGTATTTTCAAAAACCATGTCTCCAAAAATCAGTATTCGAAGATTATCATTGCTATTTCATAGCCTTTGCGGCCATTTCTGATTGATACCTGCACCGAAAATTTTTCGAAATTCTGATTTTGCAAAACGTTATTTTTCTAAAGAAGGATTTTTGATATACTCTGCCATACCCCCAGGGGGTATACCCCCCATGGGGGTACAAAAGGGGTACGAGGTGGGGGTACAGTGGGGGTACGGGTTGGGGGTACAAAGGGGGTACCCCCACCTTGAACTAAACCTTTTTAAAATTTTTGTGATTTTTTCCACTTAAAACATGTCAGAATTTTACTAAAAACATTATTGAAACTCTTACTATAACGTTACCGGGGGTTTCTGGGTTTATTTCAAAAAGTTTGGTCCCCGATAAACTTTCAACTTAAAAAATGTTTAGTTCGAATTTGTTATTTTATTAACTGCCTTGATACAATTCCAGCTGACTTCGTCATTTCTTGTTGTATTTTTGCGAGCCACCGACATGTGGTATGTGTGGGAGGTCGTTCGAGAAAAATTTGCTGGGGGTTGCTGCTGGGGAGGGGGTACCCCCATTTGTACCCCCACCCGTACCCCTTTTGTACCCCCATGGGGGGTATACCCCCTGGGGGTATGGCAGAGTATAATTTTGACCATACAGTGATTTTCAAAAATTCCATTTTTCGAAAATGTGTCAGTAAATGCATATAATTTCACTTGAATTGAACTGCCCTCAATTGACAACTCCCAAACTCGTCGACTCCCAATTCGACCCATTCCAAGTTCCGGAGTTCCCCCCTATGGACGTCCCGTCGTCTTGGCCCTCCTTTTTGAAGAGAAGAGGTCAGAAGGGGAATGACGGGCCCCTCCATCGGGGGAATACGAAAAAGAAAGAATGGGCCATGGCCACAAGAGGCCCCTAGGGCCACTAGTCCCAAGCCCCCATCCGATTTCTTCTTCTTCCCCCTTCGGCTGGCATAAGCCTCCGTTGGCAGACACACAGCACTCCTGCCTGGGATTATTATTGTTAGCCGGGAGAAGGGGAAGTCGATTCACTTTTGGAGGGCTTCTGGAGTTACATCTCTTTGGGATTCCGAGTACTTTTTGTCATTTTTTGCGCAATGGTGGTACCGTAACCCGGCTGTGGGACCCAGAGGTTCTTGTGTCGAATTGAGCTCTTTTATTTTTTAGGACTGCTGAATTATTGCGTTTTTCACCCAAGGATGACGGCATTTTGCTAGATTGTACCTCCTGGCATCTGAAATGATCTTTCTTCTACCTTTCCCTTTTTTGAAAACGCCGAATGCCCCAGAGCTCGAAAAAATTCAAGGAGCACAAAAATTCTCAGGATTGCTGCTAGCTTATTAGTTTATTTGTTTCCAGAATGCAACTTACGGCAAGATAGTTCTAGTAATTAAATTCAGTAGGTATCGGCTTCCGGGTTGCTCCGGGACTTTCATATTGCAAGTAAGAAAAGATCGACATGTAAGGATCCACCTGATCCCGCTAAAGATGTTTTTTAGGTTGCCCAGGGCCCGGACACGACAGTTTTGTCGAAATCTCCATTTACACGCCGTAATTTATTGCGCCCACATATCTCCTACACTCCTACACGGCGTACTGGTAA
>CATQJA010000741.1:0-25585 GCA_958295435.1 Mesorhabditis spiculigera
GTCTATTGCCATCACTCGATATCATTTTTAGGTATTGTCTCTTTGGTGATACCGTCAACACGGCGTCCCGGATGGAAAGTAATGGAAAGCGTGAGTATTTTCACTACGAGCTCTACCGTATTTTAGCTGGGAAAATACATATGTCGGGTGCGGCTGCAGCTTTATTAACTCGAATGGGCGGCTATATAATCGAGCCGAGGGGTGAAGTGATGATTAAGGTAAATAGGGGAATTAAGCTGCTGTTTTGCATTTTGCATTGTCCATTAAAAATAATTTTTTGCAGCCTTATCGTTTTGCAACTTTCCCAAATGTTCTATTTAATGACAAACTCTAAAAGCTGGTATGATTTAGGGCAAAGGCGTGATGGAAACCTATTGGCTCGAGGGAAGAGTCGGAAAGTACGCCAAACCACTTGAGACAACCCCGGAAATGAGAACCAATAGAAGCAATGCATCTACGACTTCAAATTTCTTGGGGCCCAGGTCGATTTCACCGATGGCTGAATCAAGACGAAGCTCCACTGCTTCAAACCCGCCGAATTACGAGGGGATGTACAGGAATTTGGGGCAGCATTAAGCGGCTGTTAATAAAGATTCTAAGATGAAACATGGCCCTCAGGCACTAGACGAAAAATGAAAATTACACACGAACATCTGATGCATAGAGAATACTGTAGAGATAAAGACCGAGCCCAGGCTGTTAGAATTTGTCAAAATAGGTTTCCGGAACCTTGGAAAATCTAGTAACTTTTTAGAGAGGGGCGTTCAGCAAAACTAATATTTAAGCCTCACATTTATTTTCAATTCTGTATCGATTGATGTATGTCAAATAACGATTTGCCATCTAGGTCAAAAACACTTCCCTTAAGCCTAAGCCGAAGCTTAAGCCTAACATATTACGCACATCTACGCACACGCACTGCGTACGAGTACCCCTAAACCCGTACCTAGGCTCAAGCCCAACTCCAAGCCAAGACGGAAGCCTAAGCCTCCGCAATGAGTCAGACCCCGACTACCGTACCCCCACTTCCGGTGCCATGCAAAACTTGCTCCGGATCTAGGGTCCAACTTCCATAACTGGCTTCCCCACACCCCAAGATCCGCATCGAAATTAGATTAGAAATTTTTTTCAAGGATGAGCTGACGCATGCTATTGAAAGTGCGGTTTCGGGGTAAAACTAGACTCGTGCGCGACGCAGACACTTGCACCGCCCTCGCCGGCCGGCTGACGCATTTTAAAGGGATAGGGCTTCTTGTTTTTGAGATCTACATAAATTGGGACCCGCCTGGGATCCGGGCCATTCCCCGAAAAGATGCTCCTAATCTTTCTAGGGTTATTTTTGGGCGCGTTTTCACAGGTGATTACGATACCTGGGGTGCTGAATGCGACCACTGCTGCTGCGGTTACGGTAGGTTTTGGCTTACAAAGCTCCTAAGCTTAGCCTTAAAACTTAAGTATCGGCGGTGCGGAATTACCGTAAGCTCATTGAGCATAGGCTTGGCACAAATCGGTTTAATCTTTATCGACCTGCTCTGGCTTGAGCGTAGGGCTTATATTTAGGCTTACGCTTAGGCAGAGCTCCATTTAGCTTGGCTTTAAGCTTGGGCTTCGGCTTTGGCTTATGAGAATGTAGCTACTTTCTAGGGTTCGATAAGCACGACCACCGTAACTACACCTGTTACGGTAGGGCAACTGTAAAATACCAAACAAAAAATTTAGTTACCGCCGACAACCGTACCTCATAGTGATGGGCGATTCGATTATAAAATCGGAATGATGGGTAATTTAATGAAAAATGCTAGACTTATCTTTAGTCACTGAAACTCAACAAAAACAAATTGGATTCTCGCTAACTGGTGGAGCAATCACGCTGGCTCTTCAACGAATTCGTGACCTACATCTGCTCGATAATGTGGATTTCACGTAAGTTGAAGCATCGGATACCTTTGGCCTGGCACAATATGACTGGGTGGGCGGACTTTCCCCACAATTCTGGAACTACCGAGTAGCGCGATATAACTGTAGCGCCGGAATTCTTAATGTAGATTTTTTTAGCAAATTTTTGGCTTTTTTAAGCTTAATTTGCACCAACAAGCACTTTTAAATAAAAGTCCGCAACAAATTTGCAAAACTGGTCCCGAATCAAAATTCTGCACAAGATGCACTTGGTCCCGAATCGAAACGCCAACTGAGTAAAAACGCTTTACAGTTAGTTCCTTAAAATATGCCAGCCAGTATTGCGTCTTAAAGCGGCTCTGGCAGCACACCGATTACGGCATTTTGGGGACCGGGCAGAGACGCAGAGTTCTGTCTGCGTCTCTCCTCTGGGCGCGCTTTTTCTCTCCCTGCCGCGACGCACCCGACCGCGACGCTTCCACGGGTCGTGGAAAAAGGGGCTTGCTGCCAGACGCCCTTTAACACCCTGAAAAATCAGCCTTCAGCTTCGTGGTAAAATATACGGACTGTACGGAACCGGACGGTGCCGGCAAGGCTGTGGACTTGCTGCAAAACGAGGAAGTCGATGTTATCCTGGGTCCGGCTTGTGCAAATGGTTTGTGGTTTTGCAGCTGCTTGAGCAAAAAGTTCATCCATCGGTGTATTGTCAATTCCATCAAGTTCAAATTTCAATGTTTTAGCCATCATTCCATCCGCCTATCTATCATCTTTCTACCAAAAGCTACAGGTATGCTTTTCGAAAATCCTCCTTTGAATTCCTAAATACGCTAAGCGGTTCTTAAGCATTATCGGGGGGGCTGTTTTTTGAATTATTCAAGACCAGCCGCTTACAGCGGCTTTGCCGCTGCAAGCGGCTGGACTTCGGGCTACCCTTTCCGCTCCCTCCCCTCCCTTTGTGATGGCTTTAGATATTTAAACGATTTAAATAACGAATTAAAATAATTAAAAAGTATTAAAACAACTGAAAAAGCGATCTGGGCGCGGGAAAGGTCTTGGGGAAAAGGGCGAAGAGAAAGGGGGCGTGGCCTCCCGGGGAGAGGGCCCCCCCACTCGTTTTATTAAGGCGCCACTTTCAAAGTTAATTATTTTTATTTAAACAAAAACTTTTTCATAATTTTTTGATCATTTAAGGGGTTTCTGACTACGCTCTATCCAAATCCGAAGAGACCTAAGCTCTACCTCCTTTCCCCTTCGAGTTATAGTTGGCTTCTGACAGACAGACGGACAGACAGACACCACTACTGAATTCTTATAGTTGATAGGAATGCTAAGTAACTTAACAGAAAGTTTTTACGTGACGTTTTTAATCAAATAAAACGGTAGTTTGACTAGAAATATCTGAAAGCTGTCCAAAAACATTGAAATATCTTTTTTTAATAAAATTTTATAAAGTATTACGCTTAGAAATACTAACAAGCAGTTTGAGAACACTTTCGTTGTTTATATTTCAAAATTGGTTCCTAAGGAAAAATCCCCCTGATAATGTAAAAGAACCATTCTAGGTGGTCTGGGGTTTTGCCTCGAATTACGCGTTGACTGATGCGACCCGATTCCCAGCGATCTCCACCATCGTCCCGAACTACCGACAGTAGGAGCTGCGCTTCCAATCTAACTAAAATTATTTTTCAGGCTTGGATATTCCCTGATCACCGCCATGCAGTCCTACAAATGGTTTGTCGGCTTCCGTGTTTTTGAAAAAAATGAATTTGAAAATTCAGGGACATAGTTGCACTTTTTTACGGAAATCAGAACAACAATGTTTGCGAGAATATGATGAGTGATGTTTCGGTGAGTATACGATTTTGCAAGGCGAAAAAATAAAAATAATTTTTCAGGCTACCATTAATGATCCGCTTGTAAACGTCACTCTTGCCGCTACGATTAAGATTGATCTGGGAGCAACCACTTCAGCAGCTTCGGCTCGCCCAGCCATGGTTTCTGCGCTGCAAAAATTGGCGACTAGAGCAAGGAGTAGGATAGCCTTTTTATTACATATTGGGGCAGATCTCTAATGCCCTTTTTACTCCATCTCTATCACCATCACTCTCTCTCTCGCTCTCTCTCACTCTCTCTCTCTATTTCTCTCTCTCTTCTCTCTCTCTCGCTCTCTCTCTGTCTGTCTATCTCTAACTCTTTCGCTCTCTTTCACTTGCCCTCTCGTCTTTCCAAAGTGATTTTTACTTGTTTGCCAACTTGCTCTAGACTAGACTGCAGCAATTTCATCGCCTAGAAGCCTCTAATCGCCGGTAAATGAAATCAATTCCTAAATGTTTACTTCTTGAACTTTCGTAAAAATCACCTACCTCCCTCTTTTCTTGTAGCCCAGGGAATCTCCAAAGGCCTGACTATCCTGGCATCACCTTGGATTTTGGCCCCTCTAATCCCCCTATTTTCCAAGAAAAACCAGCCCCCAAACTTGGAAACCCTAATGCAAATTTTGAACTAGTCTGCGTCTAAAAGAATGAACTTAAAGTGCGGAAATGAATCACGAAAGAAATTAACATGACATTGTAGTCATTGCTGTCTGTATGCCGGATGACGACACGAGACGGAATTTCATCTTGGCGACCGCGGAAGCCGGGATGAATACGTAGGAAGCCGGAAGAAGATTAAAATTTGGTTTTTTAGGAATGACTACGTCTTTGTATTTTTAAGTGTCCGGGGTTACGGTCTTGGTCAGCAAAACAGGGTGGCTGGGACGGCAATATGTGAGTTTTAGGCAACGGATTATACATATTAGAAGATGGTAGCGAAAATAATGTTGATATATCTGCCTTTGTATTAAAAAATTTACAATCTGTGCAGGAAAAAGCGATCAGCCTTAAAAAATCTAACATAGAAAACAGATTGGTGTAATTTAGCTGATACCTACACCCCAATATGGATTGATACGATGAATATACCAGCGGACGGGCTTAACGCTGTCGCGCAGGAAGCCGCGAAGCGGTTTTTATCGGTACGCGTGTGCTAACAAACCATTATTGTCAATTTTTTCAGATCGATTTGAACAATGCGGGCACGATAGCAGGACGCACAACAGCTGATGTTACTGATGAGGTACGCTATAGGCGCTTAATGTCTGAATTTGACCATTTGAAAGCTTAATTACCTATTAAATTTTTTATTTATTTACATGCCACTTAACTCAATTTTGAAGAATTCTCTTAAATAATTCCTTAGGTTCTTGCCGGAGTCCGCGGGGCTCCGTTTTACTGTAACACCACAGCATGCCTCAACAACAGCCAAAATACGACCGGGGTAGGTTTCCTAAAGCCTACCGCAAGTACCGTAGGCGCAGATTGGCTCGTTCGCCCCGCAGCTATACGATGGGTTCATGTACTATGCTTATTGTCTGAATTTGACGATGGGGTTGGATCCGGTAAATGGAATCCGAAATCGAACACTTTTCGACCAGGTTCGGACGTCTGTTAGTTTTTCAGGTATGGAATTGCGAGGGTCAGCTGGGTTCAGCTATTTGATAAGCTTCCTGGGGTCTTGAAAAGTGATTTTTGCATTCCAGGATGGTCCGGGATGATCGCAATGACACCCAATGCCACTCGAATTCCGAGATTTTATCTATACGGGGTGGCTGGTGATGGCACGATGACCAAATTTATGAACTTTACGTGGCGCGGGGATGGTGATTATATGGTAAGCGGAAAACGGAGAGTTGGAGTGACCTAATTTTGGGTTGAAGGCAGGGGATTTTTTTATCCACCTCACAAGGGAATCAGGGAAGGGTAAGGTGGCGTTTCGGTTTAAGACCGGGCCTATTTTGTGCTGAATTTTTCGCTGTTTTCCGTTTTCAATTTTTGCCAAATAGCTCGTTTGAGAAAGTTATGACGTTTGAGAAAGTTCCATTTTTCCCAAATTTGCTAATTTCAAAGTCAGAGTTGGCTTAGGCTTAGGCTTAGGCTTAGGCTTAGGCTTAGGCCTAGGCTTAGGCTTAGGCTTAGGTTTAGGCTTAGGCTTAGGTGCAACTCAAATTTTTCCCACGTCATATAGAGCATCAAAAAAAATACTAAAAATTTAGATCCCGGTTGAATTGCAATAACAAAAATGCCTTCTAGAATGGAGCTAGGAGGCCCTTTCGGCAGTTGCGGCACCTTAAAAAAATTTTTGAACGCAGTTGATATATTGTCAAAAAACAACATACTGGTTTAATCCAAACATAGAAAAGTGTTTAATAACATTTTGGTACCTTCCAGTTGGCAACACCGCTATATATCGAGGAAGCCGCATCAATCTGGGCGTCTCGAGGCGGCGTTCGCCCACTATCCACCCCGATCTGCGGGTACACTTGAAAATTCCAACGATATACCACTTTTGTTTAGCTTCAAAGGCGACGACTGTCCATTGACTACCTGGCAGCAAAGCGGTTTATTCATCTGCATTGGCGTTGGCGTGGGGATCCTGCTATGCATTTTAACGATGATTTTATGCTTGTTTATATCAAGGTATCGAAGGATTCAGGACGAGTGGAGTAATTATATTCAGAGAAAAACGCAAAGACATGGCGCGCCAGGACGCCGAGTGGCAAATCGCCTTTCTGGATTTGCATAGACCAAATGGGAAGCGACAAGAGACGGAGAAGAGTCAATATTCGTTGCACTCGTCGAAATCCTCAAATTCCAAGTTTTCAAAAGCCAGCGGGAAAACAGAAACGGACGATACGGCATATTTTCTATACAGAAGTACGTCAAAAATTTCAAGTTCATGTTTCTGATTTTCTTTTAGACGAGCCAATCATGGCATACAAGTATAAAACTTCTCCCCGACTATCTGCAGCTGATTTTGCAGAATTTCGACAGGTAAGACCGACATTTCCAGTCGATAAAATTTCGTTTCAGCTCCGAAAACTCGAAAATGACAATATTCATCGATTTATTGGGATCGTGCACGATCATATTCCAACGATGTCGGTGTGGAAATTTGCGAGCAGAGGCACGCTTGAGGTAAAAAATATACATGTTCATTTTAATCCGTGATACCTTGACATCGAAAGCCCACAAAAATATGTTGTTAAGGCGTAAATGGTACTATACCCTAACGTTCATTTCAGGAAGTCATCCATAAAGGAACAATGACGCTTGATGCCTTTTTCGCTATGGCCCTAATCAAGGACCTCTCCCAGGGCCTGAAGTACATCCACTCATCATTCCTGGGTATCCACGGGAATTTGAAGTAGTCAACAATATGCAGAATTTTTACAATACTTTAAATGCAGCTCCTCCACCTGCTGGATTGACGAGAGGTGGCAATTGAAAGTGTCTGGGTATGGTTGTCGGACACTGCTGAAAGGGGAGCAACCCGAGAAAAGAAGTAAGGCAGGGGGTACGGTAGTGATAGTGGGTTTTAGAGCAACTCTGGTGGGCCCCGGAGCTGTTGAGGAGTTCCCTGATCGAGCCGACGAAGGAATCGGATATTTATGCATTTGCCATCATCTGTTCTGAAATTGTCACCCGGAAGACGGCTTTTGACATGGAGAATCGGGACGAGAAGGTTGAGGGTAAGTTGTAGGGATATGGGTGAATTAGCAGAGATTATTTTAGAAATGATTCGGAGAGAGAGAGAGAAAGAGAGCAAGAGAGAAAGAGCGTGAGAGCGAGGAGAAGAGAGAAAAATGCAACTCTTTAGAACTCCTCTACTCCATCCGCCGTGTATCTCATCTGCCCACCCGTCCAGATCTCGTGATCCCGGAAGAAATGGAGCTGAATCCAGCCCTGGTACGATAGCTGGGACCCCAAATAGGCTTCTGATTTCAGCTGCACTTGATCCGCGACTGCTGGGACGAAAACCCGCACAAGAGACCGGATATCTCGACCATTTGCAGTGTCCTAAAATCGATGGTATGCCTGGATTTTCCTAACATCCGATATCGTTTAGTCATCGGCAAATGGAGGCCAGCAAAATCTGATGGATCACGTTTTTCAAATTATGGAGAGCTACGCAGAAACGCTGGAAAAAGAGGTAAAACCGAATTTTGACCAAAAAATCACCAGTTTTCTAGGTTGAAAACCGGATGGCCGAGCTGGTGGAGGAGAAGAAGAAAAGTGACTTGCTGCTTTATAGAATGCTACCAAGGTACAACAGGTTTCTGGGTGTTCTGATTTAATTGTTTAAGACAAGTAGCAGATAAGCTAAAACTTGGGCAGTCGGTTGAGCCGGAATCATTCGATGTGGTGACGATATTCTTCTCCGATGTTGTGCAGTTTACGAACTTGGCGGCGAAGTGTACTCCATTGCAGGTAGGGCGAGAGAGAGAGAAGGAGAGCGAGAGAGAAAGAGGGAGGGAGAGGGAGTAAGGTAGAAAACCTTGAAACGAAAATGTTCCTAGATCGTCACCCTCCTCAATGAGCTGTACACAACATTTGATACCGTAATCGAAAAACACCAGGTTTACAAGGTATCCTTTTCCGCTATTCAGGTTTCTTACCTGCAGGTCTAGGACCTGAGGCTGACCATTAATGCGAATACACTCTTTTCCAGGTTGAGACCATTGGCGACGGTTATCTGTGTGTTTCTGGGTTACCGAAGCGCAATGGCAATCAACACGTGAAAGATATCGCCGAAATGTCGCTGGATTTCTTTAAGGAAGTCCAGGTTTGTGCCAAGAAAAAAGCCAGCGATTACAATTTTTTAAGATGTTCCGAGTGCCGCACCTCCCGAATCAGACTGTCAATCTGAGGATCGGGATGCATTCCGGATCCTGTGTTGCTGGAGTTGTTGGGCTGGCAATGCCTAGGTAAGCCCTCAATCGTGTTAAGTTGAAAACCGCTTTTAGGTATTGTCTCTTTGGTGACACGGTCAATACAGCTTCTCGAATGGAAAGTAATGGAAAGCGTAAGCGGTTTCACTACGTACTCTACCATATTTTAGCCGGAAAAATCCATATGTCGTCCGATGCGGCAGCTTTATTGAGCCGAATCGGTGGTTATGAGATGGAACCGAGGGGAGAAGTGATGATTAAGGTGACCTATCATATGCAAAAATAGGCGTTCTTCCACCTCACATATTTTCAAATTCAAGAAAAAAAAACATAATTCTTTCTAGGGCAAAGGCGTGATGGAGACGTTTTGGTTGGAGGGGCGTATTGGAGGGCAGAGTCGCATCGAACAGCCTCCTGCCGAAATAAGAAATCGACCAGCTTCTGGATCGAGATTTCCCGAGCCTCGGCAGGGTCGGCAATCCTCAGGAGTCAATGCTGATATTCCTCCGAGCTACGAGGGGGTGTACAAAAACTTTTGAGAAAATCGAAAGTGATAAAGCAGCTTGTACAGAGTGTATATTTTTTAATAAATATCGGTTGATTGAAGCGTTGATTTGGATTAACATGCATGGATGAAAAGGCGGAGACAGTGAAAAAGAAAGAGAGAGAGAGAGAGAGAGAGAGAGAGAGAGAGAGAGAGAGAAAGAGAGAGATAGAGAGGAGAGAAGCAAGAGATCATTTGTCGGACTCAACGCGAATCTCGGCTCGGTCAGCATTAATGCCACGACCTAAGGTTCCCAATACGGTCACGCTAAACTCGTTTCCCCTCCAGCCGTTCTCGAAAACAAAAGCTGACCCTCCCTTTAATCCTATTAGCTATTTTCCTTAAGTGATGACGGTCAAAGTGTACCCCCGCGGCCTGCGTAGTAGCTGCCTTTCCAAAAGTGACGGAAGCACATGGCGACGGACAGACAAACAACCCGCTCTACTCGACTCCTGGAAAACGAGGAAGGGGGCTCTATGGCAGAACTGCCAGTTCCGCCCATTGTCTATCCACACGCACCCTGCCCCCAGGGTATTTATACAGGAAAAAGCGGGGCTGAGACCATTCACCGTTTGTGCTGTTTCATGGTTACGGTATTCATGCATTTTCTCAAATGGTAACGGTCACGTTCCGGTCGTTTAAAGTATTGTTTTGGGAAAACGTCGTTTTGCCCCCTGAAAAAACGCCATTTAATTGCCTCAAAATTTCAGCTAGATCGGTTAGGCGTTTGTAAATGTTTGTCAATGTAAACCTCTAGAAATTAGGAGCTTCCGAGCTCTGGGTTTACTCAGTATACTCAAAAATTTAAACTAGATCGATAAAGTATTTGTAAATGTTTTTCAATGGTAAACTCTCAAAATTAGAAGCTTAACCAAAATTCTAAGGTTTATTTTTATTTTTTTTTTAAGGTTGCTCAAACTTTAAACTTAATCAATAGTATTCACCTATTGACGTAGAGAGACTGCGCCAAAAAGAGAATCCCCGTTCCTATAAGTGTGTGAGTACGACTCCCCGGACGTGCGCTCGAAAAATTCCTGTGCTAAAAACTCTGCCATTCTGCCTAGCTTTCCGTATCTCTCTCTCTCTCTCTCTCTCTCTCTCTCTCTCTTTCCCTGTCTCCCTCGCTCAGCCTCTCGCTATCTCTTTATATCCCCCACCCAGGCACTTCTAGGATGAGGCACGTCATCGTGACGTTGGCCCTACTGGCCATCCCGGCCCTCGCCTTCCTCGAGCCCATGCCGGCCGTCGGGTCCAACGAAGTTCACCTCCGCGCCAAGCGGTTCCTCTTCGGAGGTGGCGGCGGTGGTGGCGGCTGCGGAGGCGGATGCGGCGGAGGAGGAGGCGGAGGTTGCGGATGCGGCGGAGGAGGCGGAGGTTGCGGAGGTGGGGTGGAGGTGGAGGCTGCTGCCCGCCGCCTTGCCCTCCCCCATGCCCCCCCGCCTTGCCCACCCCCACCATGCTGTTGCCCACCACCTTGCCCACCACCCTGCCCGGCTCCGGCCCCATCTTGCGGAGGAGGAGGCGGATGTGGAGGAGGAGGTATGAGTTTTCTTATCAGGCGCGAAAATGCCGAATTACCAACGTGGCGGTTGCGTGACATGACGTATGACGCAGAATTTCATGGTGTATTCAAATGCGAATATTGTACTTTTTAGGCGGCGGATGCGGAGGAGGAGGCGGAGGCTGCGGCGGAGGCTGCGGAGGAGGCGGCGGTGGTTGTGGAGGAGGAGGCGGATGCGGAGGAGGTGGAGGTTGCGGCGGAGGCGGAGGCTGCGGAGGCGGAGGTGGCGGATGTGGCGGAGGAGGCGGAGGCTGCGGCGGAGGCTGCGGTGGAGGTGGAGGCGGATGCGGAGGAGGAGGTGGCGGATGCGGTGGATGCTAATTCCGTTTTTTCTTCTGCTTTCTTACTACCTCTTCTTGTGATAGTTATTGGGATCCGTGAATTGGGTTTTATCGATAAAGGACGTTTTATGGAAATCACGAGGCAAGGCTAAAAAAACGGAAAAATCAAGTGAAATTACAGATATGGAAAGACCGAAATGGACGGAGGGGCTGGATTTCCTGAAAAAAGGGGAATAATTTGAGCTTGTGTGTTGAAACGTTTGAAGCCGTAATAGTACGTACCAGTCGGTGGCGGCGGTGGAGAGGTGGCTTGGGCGGCGCTAAAACGTCATTTTTTCAGTCGTTTAGTTAGTTACTAGAAAGGTAAAAATGTCTTTGTCGCAAAAACGGTTTTGTAAGTCTAGTAATCGTTATTAAAGTAAGTATTTTAATAGTGTTCAGAGTAAAATTCAATTCGATCCAAGTGGAAAATAATCAAAAAAACACAGACACAAATTTTTGGCGATATTTCGGCCGAAAATAGATTTTTTTGTGGTTTTTCCAATAAGAATTTCTCCACCTTTTACCTTTAGTAGTAGTAAAAAAACAGCGCAGAAATGCTTTACCTATTAATGCTGGAAAAATCGGGGCCTTGGAAAAAAATTGGGATCCCCCCGCTAATGGAAAGGAGCCGGTACTGGTAGATACGCATCGCTGATCTCTCGTCACTCGATCCCCATAAAAAAGACTGTTCGCTGGGTGGGAATATAATTTAGCTGCCTCCAAACTTGCTTCTGCGACCAATGCGGACATCCAAACGACAATCAACCTCAAATTTAGTTTGCCTAGCTGTTACTCTACAATACTGGACGAGATCTGACTACGTATTGCGACGGAACGATGCATGTAATGGTTTCTGTGGTTTTCTGGTCATTTTAGAGGAGCTGGGAAGTTACAATTAGAAAGTTTTGGGGATAAAAGGCAAAACTTTTGAAAACAAATGATGGAAATCGGCCTAGAATTCCAGGAATGGCTTCAGAATTTAGAAATTCACACGATTTGACATCCAAACGAATCTCTCTCTCGCTCCCTCTCTCTCGCTCCTTCTCTCTCTCTCTATCGCTCTCTCTCCTTCTCTCTTTCTTCTTCCCAATCAAACCCTTTATTCAGCGAGCACAAATAGGACTGCGAATAAATACACGTTGCTTGTCATTAACATTTGACGAATTGCCGGGGAAGAGCTTCTTGTAATATTAATGGTTGGTGGGGCACGGCACGAGGTCACATCAATTGTTGTCCTCGAAGAACATGAAGTCCTAAAAAAACAGAATTTCATGAAGCGAAAAACGGATTTTCTACCACTAGGAAAGTAGCCGCGAGGATGGTGGCCTTCATGCGCACGTCCAGGTCGACGGGGACTAAAAACCAATAAGCCTAAATCTAAGCCTAGGCTTTGAGCATAAACCCAATCATAAGCCTAAGCCTAAGCCTAACATGAACAAAAACTACGCACAATCGCAGGTGAACGTGTCGGCGTCGGTGAAGTACTCCTGCGCGAAACCGGTCCACTTCTTCCGGATGTCGCCAATCTTTTCGCCCTGCATCGTCTTGATCTGAAAAAACTACTTGTTTTAACGAATTTTAGAGATGTATTACTGCATGTTGATACCCTAAAAAACTACCTCGAAGACCTGATCACCGCAAACATTGCAAATCCGGCAACAGCAGCAGTCCAGCGGGCCGTCGATTCTAAAATCCACGTTTTGAAGGACCACTCAAGGCAAAACTCCCACTTCAGCGCCTGCTGCCCATCCATATGCAGGGAAAATTTGTGCGAGCAGCAACCGAGGGAACCGATGTCCTCCACGACCCGTCCAATCTGGAAATGAGCTTAATTGACGGATTATTGATACCTATGATACGTTATAATTGCCCTTAAAAAATGAAATATACCACATTTCCGGGCGGCGCCTCGACGGTCGTCTCATTCCCCCAGTACATGTCGGCGCAACATTTGAAGGGACGGGTGATACGCATCACTTCCTAAAGGTGAAAATCTGCATATCTTGTTTTCTCTCTCTATCTCACGCTCTCTCTCTCTATCTAAATCTCTCTCCACCCACCCTTCCATAATTGTCAACGACGTGCATCACGTAGCCGCGCTTGTTCGGGCAGCACTGCCTGGCGCAGCTCATCTTGTCCTCCTCGAACGCCATGTAGGCCTGGAATTGGGTGTAAGGAGGTGTGTAACGTACTCAATGACATACACAAAATTTCAGGCCTTACCTGTTGCCAATTGGCGTTGTGGATGGCGTAGCGGTTGGCCGTCTCCCAGTTCGTCATCACCTCGAACACCTCGATTTTCTGAAAATAAAGATGCGATACTTCATGGTTGTTCTTTCTATCAGAAATGATCTATATAGCTAAATGCCGTAATCGTTACAGTAATTCTTTAAATTTACAGTATACCTGCTCGACAACAACCCGGTCGAGGATGGTGAGGTATTCGAGGCCGGGAGGGCATCCCACCGGGGCTTGTGGCGCTTGCATCAGCACTAAAATGCGGAAATATTAACAAAAACGGCAAATAACAGTAAAGTATATATACCTCAACTTTAAAAGCCCAAAATACACTAACGACCCACTTGGCTGCCTTGGGTTCTGCGAACCGGGGCCGCGTTGCGAGGCGTGGCTCTGCGGGGCCGGGCCCGGGACCGGGTTCATCCCCGGCTGACTGGTGTACATCACTGATTCGAATCGAAAACTTTGAATTTGGGTCTGAAAAATTACCTATACGACCGGCTTCTGCGAAGAAAAAGCGGCGAGTGGAGGTTAGTTAGTTGCGATGCTACCATGATCGTTATGCTAATTTTACGATTGTAAGTGTTGAAATGCGACAGTAACGCCTGGTCTTTCTTGGATTTTTGTTATCTGGCTTTCTATTGACACCTAATCGAAGGGCTGTAAAGTATACCAAAATGTGTGTTCCGAGCTGAAGCGTAATGCTGAAACCATCAAAATAAAAATGAAAGGGAGCTGTGAAAATTCAGGATAAAAAACCCCATTTTCGCGTGAGACCCGCAAGCTTGTTTCGGAAGCTATTTGTTCCCAATTTTCTACTCCCTCTCAAAAGCTTTAATATTTATTAAAACATCCAACGTGATACCGCCACAATAAAGAGCGTAAAAATCGTCATCTTCTGTCCGGCACCATTGCAAAGATTCCCGGTGCAGCAATAGGCCGTTCCGGTAGCGGTGTAACTCGAATCTTCCGGGTCGAAGGTCGTTACTTTGAATTCCGACTTTGACTAAATTAATGGACAACCGTCATGGATTTGTGGAGCCTTGCAACTTACGCAGACGCTGTTAGCGACCGGGCAACTCCAGAAGACGAGTTTCTAAAAATAAAAAGAGTTGTCTCCAGCCATTGTCAAAACGTCGGAAAAATCTTAACAGCATAAATTCGATAAAGATTTATTTTTAGTCAAGAATTAGTCTCGACCAAAAATTCGACAAAGACTTACCGAAGAGGCAAACTTTATGCAATAGTTCGTGTAGGGGCAGTCGATGGTTCGATGCTAAAACGTGTTGTTTTCGTAGCCGTGTATCGCGTAAAAGACACTCCTGCAATTTTTCAAAATCAAAACGTACGATGCTAGGAAGGGTCTGGCTTGACGAGTGGGTCACCAGATAGTTACAGCGATGGCCGATGTCTTCCACTGGCGCCATGCTGCTGTTTGACAGCAGTAGCGCCGTGGCCAGCACGTTGGCTATCATTTCGCGGCTGGAAAAATGTCTGATTATTCCACAACGTCTCCCAATAAAAAAACCTTCAACTCGACGGTGAAGGGTCCGCTCGGAACCATATGCCATTCGAAAGCCCTTAAAACGCCGAGTTTGCACCATGTTTTTATTTAAACACGCCATTTTATACCCACTTTAAAAACTAAAAGGAACGGTTTCTGATTCCTAATAACGGCTACCTCCGGTCGTCTCAAAGAAGCAGAAATTCAGGCAAATTATCTCTTATGCTACCCCGTAAATCGCAAAATTTTACAAAATGGTTTGTACAATAGCAAGCTTAAGCAACAACATGGTTATGAAGAGTATTGCGGACTCGCTGTTTCAACGGCTTTCGAATGGCGTAACTACCATTCCGATCCGATACTTCTGCGTCGAGTTAGACCGGTGTTTTTTATTGGGAAACCTTTTATAAGCTGCCAGGAAACTTTCGTACAATGGACTTTGTAACAAAAGTGTTTAAAAAAAGTGGACGCCTTTTTGCCGGAGTGGAAAAAATGCAACTTGGGACGGGGAGCTTCCTAGGTTCTGGACCCGTTACGCTATCGCTTTTTCTTTGTGATGACTTGAAGCAGCTCTTATCGCATCTGGCCAGCGTGGATCGACAATTTTGGACGGTTAAAATAACTGAAATTTCGATGAAATGTGACCGGGCAAAAAACTCACGGAGGGTTTGAAACGATATTAGCAGAATATATTATATTGTATACTTTAGTTATTCCTCGCAGAACAAGTGGTGGACGACAAAGATTTCATTTGGACGAACATTGCTCAAGGGGAACAGATAGGTTCAGAGGAAATCTCTCCGTTTCGTTCAGCAAATTTTGATTACAGATTCGGAATCCCCGTGTTCGAGTCTATCGGACCCACTTATTTCGAAAAAGAAATGCTTCCTTAGGTTCGTGCACTTCCATCGTAAGCGTCGGTATTCTTCAGCCGACAGAGAGACGGATTTCGATCGGTCCGCGGAGGAAGGCATAACCTCGTTTTAAAACAATTTATGAAAGCATTTTTTCGACCATGGCTATGTCTAGTTGAAGGGATGTTTCTGCGGCTAAACCGGGCTCGCGCGGAATGCGCGTTAATATTAGCTTTGCAAAGGATTCGATGAAAGTTCAGGGTCCTTCGTACGTGTTTTTTCCTGGGTTTATTCGATTAACCGTACGACACAAAAACTTTATTTGCGTAAACCCCGAAAGTTGAGATAAAAATCGATATAAAGGCAACTATTCGTGTAATATTTCCGGCCGAGTTGCACCGATTCCCCAAGCAGCAATAAGCCTCGCCTGTCGCCACATTTTTTATATCCTCCGGGTCGTAGGTCATCACTTTGAATGAGCCTTCATTCTGGAAAAACCCGTGAATATTTGGGTTAAAGATAAGTGCCATAATTTGGGCGTTATAAATGTAAGAACCTACTTTACAAATGTTTTTCTGAATGGGGCAGCTCCAGAAAACAAGCTTCTGGAAGAAATTGGATCTGAATTGGAGAATCCTTACCTTCGACACAAATTTCATACAGTAATCCGTGTAGGCACAGCCTGACGTCACCCGCTCAAATTTATTTTTATATCGTAACCAGCGATAACTCCCCGCTACGCGGGGGTTCAGCGCTGATCCTCCCCTCCCCGCCATAATTTGAATTTTGGATTTGGCTGAATTCCCGGTCGCGGTCGGACGTGGGCACGGGTTAAAACGCACGAACGCACGACTTAAAAGTAGATTCTGTATTTAAAGCGTTTACTATATCCCGTCTTGTAAGTTTACGCGGAGAAACGACCTCTTACGTTTGGAGGTAGTGTTTGACCGGAACCATGCTGGATATAGTAATAACATTGGTGGCCCACCGATGCTGAGGCTTGTAATTTGAATTCCGTACTATTATTCGTCACAAGTAACGCTGCAGTGGCAAGAACGTTGGCAATCATTTCTCTAAAAGATCTACATCTTTGTCTATCGCAGAAATCGCTCGAAAAATTTTTCCTGAAGTCGAAAAGTTAACAAATTATACAAAAAGCGCCGCCCAACACCCGCTTCGCGGACTTTGAGCGCTGGAAGCAGCAGCCTTTGCATGAGAAATTCGACTTTCCGATAGCTTGGGACCTTGGACTCCCTCCGCCTACCACACACGCGCATTTAAATGGATTTAAAGGGACGGCATAGTCAATCGGTTACGCGCTGGAAAGAAAATGTCTCTGCGCCTCTCCCCAGGGCACGCTCTCCGCCCTGTTGGTCAATTTGCCAATTTGTAGATGGGGGGGATCGACACATGCCGTCGGAAGCCCTTTAACTGAAGTGAAAGAATTTGTATTTTTTTTCACATTATGCAGATTAGCCCTCACGTTCCCCCAAAATGGATGTTCCCCCGACTTTAACATAAGCTTGTATTTTGCCGAGATTCTGAGAATGCCATCGGAAATAGGAGGGTTGAATAGGAGTGACGAAGAATTAGGGCATTTTATGCGGGAAAGGCCCTTCAATCCGGTCGCGAAAGTGACAGCACACACATGCGCACAAAAACATACGAAATTTATATAAGGTAGGATGCATGGTACATCCTTAAAAAATAATCCTTATACGGAAAAATGCAGAAACATTTTTGCGGAACCGGAAAACCAGGGCAGCGTTTGGAAACCGTGCCAATACTGCTTTTCGATCAGCGAAACACGTGCAGGAAGAAAAGACGGAGTAAAGCCGCTTCTTATCAACTTCCTCGATGCTCCAGCGCATCCGGGCCGGTGAATTGACGTTGAAACGTTGCACTAGGACGTCAAAATCACAAATTAATTTGCGAAAAATGGAAAAATGATTCAGCGAATCAGAGATAAACCAAGTTTGAAAATTTTGTAATTTCTTGCAGTGTTACGGAATTAATGATCTTTTGCTATTGGTGGCTTTAGGGGCATAATCCTACGATGGACAAAAAAAATATTGTCTGTGTGTGTATCTTTGAATGCAATCTCGTAAGTAGGTACCGCACCTACTGCCTCAGCGGAAGGTTTTTAATGCGTGTTTGTTACGTCATTCGATGCGTAATGGTCCCGAGATGAGTGCACACATATAAGATTTAATAAAAATCGTTCCGGATGGGCGACCACGGTGCTACCTTTTTTCCGGCCACGGTGTGGCAGACGGTGACTTATACACCGGATAGCGGAAACGAATCTAACCATCCACTCCACGGCATCCGGAAAAATGACCCGCGCCCTGATCTTCGCAGCTGCTCGCCAGCCCAGTCTACTGGTGGGTCGTGTGGTCTCAATTTGGCACCGTAGCATGTCCATATGGGTCTGAAAACCAAGTTTTAGCGACCCGTTCATTAGGATCATTCTAATAAACCATGCTCAAAAATGTTGGTATCGTTTGATAAATTTCAGATATTGTCTCGTTTGTAATTTTTGTATACAGGGTGTCCCAAAAAAAAACCCCCCCTCGGCATTTGGCCGTCTTCTATCCCATCGGGACCAAATTTTTACCGGCGCTGGGGACCCATAAAAACTATGTGCAGCCGAATTTTCTAAACAAAATACTATAAAACAAAAAAGTTATCGCTAAAAAACTGATTTTTGGGAAACGCTAGCACCGATTCTTCGCTATGTTCTCGCAATTAGCATGCGGATTTTGAGTAATTTTCCCAAAAATCGTCATTTACGGGTCCTTTTCTGTTCGTTTTGATAATAAAAATTGATGAAAAGTCCCGATTTTGACGTAATTTTCGTAAATCAAAAAATTCCTCCGGGTGGAAAAAAGTGCCCTCTTCATTTTTGCTAAACATTTCGGGGCCCTAATCCATCAAAATCCTAGTGAAATTGGCAAAATAAACCTTAATTTCAATATAACTTTTTTGATTTACAATATTTTGCTTAGAAAATTCGACTGCACATAGTTTTTATGGGTCCCCATCACTGGTAAAAATTTGGTCCCGATCCGATAGAAGACGGCCAAATGCCGAGGGGGGGTTTTTTTTTTGGGACACCCTGTATAGAAAAATATGGTTAAAGCCAGACATGGCAAGTGGCCGCGGCCCGGCCCGGCCGGCCCGGCCGTAGCTACCCATGGCCGGCCGCGGCCGGCCGCATATGAAATTAGCATAAATCCCGGTCACCGCGGCCGTCTCCAAAAAGAGTCTGGCCGGCCGCGGCCGGCCGCGGCTGCACCATGGCGAAAATAATGACCTATTTTTAGGATTTCGAGTTGAATTTTACTGATTTGCATGATTTCTGAAAAGGAAAAAGGCAACGAGCAGTTCATTGCAAAAGCCGCGGCCGGCCGCAGCCGGCTGCGGCCCCAGGACGTTTTTGCGGCCCGGCCCGGCTGCGGCCGTGGGAATTTTTGCGGCTTTGCGGCCGGCCCCGGCCGTGAAAAAAAATTTGCATGCGGCTTCCGGCCGGCCGCGGCGGCCGTTTTGCCATGTCTGGTTAAAGCGCGGTAGCAGAAACCTTTTGGGAAGCCAATGCGGCTTCTTATCCCGTGCAGATGTCCCTAGTCTGCTAATCCGCGCCCCCATTCAAACGCCCATCCGGAATTACGCGATTGAAATGCCAAGGAAAGGGCCGACGGGCGGCGAAGCCGCAATTGCATCAGATTCTCCAGTTTTTGCTCAAAATCCATCAATATTCTCCAATATTTCGCTGCCATAATCTCGGTGCTATATGGAACTCGAGCCAGGAACTATCTACGAGACTACTCTCACAAAAACGGAAGACGGTCTTGGCTTTAATATCGTCGGCGGCGTGGACAATGAACATATTCCCGGCGTTACTTCTACCTTTATCTCTCAAATCAAGCCCAATGGGCCGGCAGCTGCGGATGGAAGAATAAAAGTGGGTGATCGGATAATATCGATAAACGGAGAAGCCATGAACGACTTTACCCACGATGAAATTGTCCAATTTTTCGGGCTGATTTCGATAGGGCAAGAAGCCAAGTTAGTCCTAGAATCCCAAGCAGACTTGAATATGGCGACAGAAGAAAGATTGAAGGATCTATTCAGTAATGATCCCGTTTTCCCGTCAACTTCTGAACGGGAAGCCTGGGAAGCGGAGGATGAAGAGGAAGCCGAAAATAAGGAAGTCGTTTCCACGCCCACACCCTCAATTCGATCAATTCTTGACCCAGTACCTCGAACGCCGAAGAAACCGCTGAGTATTCTGGACCCACGTGGTGATTCTATCGTCACGGAGCTGATTTATTTATCTGTTGGCCTGGGCGTGATTGCGGCCGCTGGATATGGTATTTATCGATGGTTCACTCGCGCTAGACGCTAAAAGAGGTAGTTTTTTTTGGTTTATGAATTTTTTGGAAAAGATCTTCTCGGTTCTCAAGTATTTCGGAGGGACCAAATGTTCCTATCGGCTACGATATTCCCGGCGCGTAGTAGTTCCAAAATCTGAATTTTAATCATGAGGAAAACAGTCGGAAGGGACCGCGAAGCCTTAGGAATCTAACTTTTTGAGAAAGTAGCTTAAAATTCATTTTTCAGACCTCTCCACCAGGACCTCCGTGATGTGCTATGCGTCTTTCCACTGCCATTTTTAACGATAAATGCAAAATTCATATTATCCAGATTTTATGAAAACGCAAAAAGAGTAATATATCTAGCGCCAAGATCACCTCTCGAATAAAAATTGGCGAGCGGTGGGCATTACAAAGTGGCAAATAAGAACTCATAGGACGATGCCGCTATCTTCCGACTGCGTGGCTTCAATTGATAGCTCGTTACCATTACTAAAGCATTTTGTATAATTTTTGGGAGGGTACTAGCCTCAAATTCATGTAATATTCATTGTGCTTGACAATCTGGAAATGGCGTCGAAGTCTCGCAGTTAGTTTCGCAAAGCTGGGACGGAGTTTGGGTTTCCTCAGCCAGCAATTTTCCATGATGCGTACCCTAGAAAAGTTTGATAATAGGTATGGGCTTTGAACTCACATCCAATTAGGCGTTTCGCTGGGCGCCACCAGAGTTCCGCCGCTATACAGATAACCGGGCAAGTCGTCAAGCGGGATATCTTCATACGGGGTTCTGCCCAACGAGTGCATTTCCCAGAGAAGAACCCCGAATGACCACCCAAAAATCATTAATGTTTGAAACAAAGCCGGTGGCTTACACATCAGACTTTTCCGAGAAATTTCCTTCGTTTGCTGTTTCAGGCGCGCACCAGCGGACTGGCGTACGATTTTGTCGCGAGTTTTTTGCGTATTGATACTCTTCACCCTGACGACTCTGTGCAAAATCACAGATCTGAATCAAGTTGCAGTTGTGATGCAGAAACTCTTGGTCTAAGTTATAAAAACTCTCGCCTTGACCATTTTTTCGGCGGTCATAAGCACATTTCTGGCGGCGACGTCACGATGGATGATCTTTAGGCTCGACAAGAATGCCTAAAAGATCCGAATTTCAATATTTTAAAAGATTCCACCTACCAGTCCATCAGCTATTTGCCAAGCGATTAGCGGAAAGTCCGCATAAGTTACTGTGGGTTCGCCCTAAATCGGAAAAAACTTATAGAGACAGGGCAAATTAGTATTAAAATGTACTTTTAAATAATTTCTCCACCTGACTACTATGGATCTTCTTCACGATTGTCAAAAGGTCACCGAGTTGACAGTACTCCGTCACAATCATGGGGTTTGATGGGTCGCTGGTACAGCCGATCAATGATAGCAGATGCACGTGAGGAGGGATCGATTTGAGCGCCTTCACCTCAATCAATATGTTGATCCTAAACGATGTTAGACACAGCAGTCGATTAAAAATACTTTGCCCGCTCGATGGCCGCGGATTTGACGGCCACTTCGTATCCGGCCGGCGTGATCGGGTACAATACCTGAATTTTTCTCATGTTGAGTTTTGACTCGCCGTAAACGCCGGGAGCTGAACCACAACCCATTAATCTCTTCTACCTTTAATGCGGGATAGACAAGCGTGCACGGCAGCGCTCCGAAGATGGTGGTCTTCTTGATCTGGTGCAAATCCGTCTTGCAAATTTCATCTCCAAAAAATAGGGCTGTCGGGTCGATCTCCCATTCGGCATCGGCGGCCAAATTGACCCATGCTTGGCGCCTGGGTGAAATCCCGCTAGCATGAAAGCCTAACGTGAAATTACCTCAAAAATTGATCAACATTTCGCTTGGCCGTTATTTCTCCGATTTGCCGTTCGACTAACGCTTCGAATTCGATGAACCGCTTTCTGAAGCATTTAATGCAAGATATATTCTATGCAAATTTAAGAACCTTCGCCATAGACAGAAAATAACGAGCAGAATCAGGATCAGAATAGTGGCTAGCGTGCCGCCGACAATTTCCCCAATTTTGAAAATAATCGTCGACGGCGGACTCTTGGAGATTGGCACGTACTCATGAGTCGTACTAAAAGTCATCTCGATCGCAAATCGCTGGGATATCTTGTCCAACCTAGCGGGGGTGGTGTCAGCCGGATCCGGAATAATTTCAGTGCATTTCCGTAGCGGGTTATCATTTCGATGCCATTCAAGCCGCGCACGCAACCGTGATGTCGGGACGGATGCTACCCAGTTTGTCTAAAGTAGTGATGGGGGCTATTCAAATCAAATCCGGGCTCAAATCTGAGGATTTATTTGAGTTTCCGCTTCTTATTTTTTTGTTCTTATTTTCTTATTTATTCTTATTTTTGAAAAGACGAAAATGTCGAGATAAAGATCTTCGATGCCCGATTTTTTGAATTCTGTTTTTAAATTATTCGGGTAAAACTCTACTTTACCCCCCGCCCCCAGCCGGAGGTTGTCAAATATTTTTCGCCATAATTTTTTATTATACCTTATTCTGAGCTACAATTTTTGATGCTCTATCGAATGAAAATCCCGACAAAAAGCAGAAATGTCCAAAAATTTTGAGACCCTGAGGCTGGAGGAAGTAAAGTCTAGCCGTTCTGATTTTTGGGATTCCTACAAGCTCGTCTGAAGGGCCTTATTGGGTATGTTACTTTGGAACACATACGCTGATGCTAATCAACCGGGAGCTGCAGTACACTTCGTTGGGCACATCATCGAAACGGAGCCTACAGGGTGTATCAAAAAAAAGTTCCGAAGTTTGTCCCCAATTATCTCGAGAAGGAAAAATATTTCACCGTGCGTTACCATGCCAGAATGCTGAAATATGCTGGGTATGAAGATTTAACACAACTTGATTTTTTCGATTTTTGAGTACGCAAATGTACTATTGACGCTAGTTACGACCGAAAATTGTGCGTTCTTGAACGGGTGGTGGGAAAATTCTGGTTTTTGGCCTAAAAATAGTTGACATTTGTAGAAAAATAATAGCAAAGTCTTAAAATTTTTGAAGGTTTAGTTCTTTTTTTACGGGCAAAACAACTTTCCCTATTTTGCTTATTTTTACTTTTTAATTCGCAACTCTCTGCAAATACGCTGCCCATGGCTGATTTTTTGCAGATGGTGTCTCCGAATGATAATCTTTAGCATAACACCAAATCTTACCTGATTCTATGGTATTTTAATATTGCTTGCTAAAACATGCCCCAGAGGGATACTGTAGTTTTCGTTTTTCGCGTTTTTCTTTTTATTATAAGCTGCGATTTTGCTGAAAATTTTATCATTGGTAAACACCAGTAAGGGTCACCTATGGACTAAATATCGCGAAGTTCCAGCCATACACCCTCACAAAATATGCAAAAAACTTATTTCTGAATTTAGCCACGAAAATGTCTAAATATTTTGATGTATCAGACCAAAAACTACTATTATTTGTTTTCCTGAAAGATCGAAACGTTTCTATGGTGAAAAGAACGAGACTTTCTGTTTTCTACAGTAACCCGTCTGGAGCGCGTTTTAGCATGCCAAGAAAAAATTCCATAAAGTGACGGTTTTTCGATTCTAGTCTGTTCTCTGGGTGATTGTAAGAGCACCTACAAAAAATTACTTGATTCCTGTGGCAAATGACAAAGTTATCAGGGAAAGAGGAAAACCCTCCTCGGGGCCCCGATTTTTGACCCGACGCCCTGGCTCGAAAATCGAATTTTTGAAAATGAAAAAGTCATCGGATTTTCGTGGATATAATTAAAGCACGCATCGAACGGTGTCTCAGAGCAAAATTCTGGAATGATCTGGCTGAAGTTAATGGCTAATTTTGATTTAAAACCCGAAAATAACGTTTTTGAAAAGCCGACTTTGGGGTGCTCTTCTAAATTCGTTTGCCATGAAAAGGTTTTGTATTTGCATGGGTTCTAGTTGACTACCCAAGCTGAGTTTATTCCAAAAAAGTCGAGGCTACTAAAGCCTCGAGAATTTTTTTTACGTCGCCTCGAATGCGGGTATATTTGGACTTTTCATGAATTTCTTTTGAAAGATCGGATGGCCCAATAAATTTGTAACGATAATCTTAGCATGCGCCCATTAAGTAGTATTAAATAAAATGATGACAGTAATTCTAGCCGTGCAAATAAATTTTAAAGACTGGCACGAAGATCTGCGAAATAGCACGAACCAACCGTTTTGGAGGCGCTAAAGGGCAGCCTTCCAAAGGGGTACGGTAGCTAGAAATTGTGCACCTGATAGATGGTCGCCAGTCCTACACAACTAAGCAAAGCAAACACCCAAATTCTATCTGCAATTCTAGAAATATTTTTCCAAAGTTCAGTTTCGGGACCTCGAAAAAAGCCATGACCAGGGGGTCGTTGAAAAATTTGAAAATTCATTAATCTCAAAGAATTCTTTGAAGTGTTTGTGCAATTGTACAGAGCTTGTAGGTATTCTAGAACAACTTATTTTGAGGTTCCCGCGATAAGTTTTTTTAATATTCGACATTTACGAAATTTCTCCATACTAAATTTGAGCACGCTATAACTTGCCATCCAGACCTTCGAAAATTCCAAAATTTCGGATGTGCGTAGGGGTGGTTCTTATGTGTCCACACTATAAAAACTGAAACCGTTCGGCCACCAGCAATTCAGAAAGATGCAAACGAAGTTTTGCCGGAGCGCACAGTTTTCGGGTGTCATTTGTATAGGTACGTCGCCGAAAATCGAAAAAATCAAGTTGTGTTAAATCTTCATGCCCAGCATATTTAAGCATTCTGGCATGGTAACGCACGGTGAAATATTTTTCCTTCTCGAGATAATTGGGGACAAACTTCGGAACTTTTTTTTGATACACCCCAAAAGCTACCTACCAGACATGCTGGGTCACGTTGTCGGCATCCACATAACCGATTGAATAGGATAAACTGCTGCGTGTCAGATTTTTGATCGTGAGGTAGACATATTTGAGCGGATCGTCTAGTTGAAGTAATATGTATGAACTTGAACGCCTAGCCTACCATCAAACGAAAAGAGGTATTGTAAATAGCTCCCTACGGGCGTCTGCTCTGTTGGGTAGCCATAGGCGAGTTGATCCGTGTAGCGCATGTCGAGCCCATTGCTGCCGTCCTGAAGGGAAATCGGTAAGAGTATATTGCCCTGGCCAATTTTTATTTAGAAAAGCTCAGGTTATGAATGAAAATGTTTGCTCCAAGCTTTGATTTCTTCCTTAAGGGCCGGTTGCTTTCAAACAATATTTAGCAATTCCTATGATTGTTAGACGGAGAGGAGAGCTCCGCTAAAAATACAGTCGATTTTATAACCCTAACCGGAGCTCTCGAAAAGTGGCGGCGCACGGACTTTATTTGGAGGCAGGCTTTTGGGGCTGTAGTTTAAATATTACGACCTCATCTTAAAAATCCTTAAAGTCCATGTTGAGTCTACTCTTTATCTATAGCTTTGTTAC